>OX638383.1:41689100-41909919 GCA_951813785.1 Criorhina ranunculi
CAACGGGGACTAAGAGGCAAGTTGAAAATCATACATGTGGATCGCCTACATCGTTACCATGGAAACAACGCCGATGCTCTTGTTCGGGACGAACAAGTTTAGGAGGGGGGCAGTGTAATATCGACTGCATTAGCGACATTTAGTGGAATTGTTATATCAACTGTATTAGCGACATTTAGACATTTTAGATATCGATCAGCGACATCTATTGGGGGGATTAGTGCTAAATTTAAGTGCATTCAGCAATTATAAGAACCTTCAGGAATTTTCTAGTACTTACCTCAGGCACGTTCCAGAACTATCGATATCTCACTAGATGGGCAAATCGTCGCCAGGAAGGAAGATTCTGGATTCGTATCTCGGGTATAAATACTACGAGCATTGAGAGCATGGACACAGTTGACTTGAGATTTAGTAGAGATACAGTTGAAAAGTGATTTGGATAGAGATTTTAATAGTGAATTAAAATTACAGAAGAATTTGATTGAGATTAATTGTTTAAGTTGTTTGGAATAAAAGAGTTGTGAATAATTGGATTTAAAGAGTTGAATATTGTTGGAATAAATAAAAGATAATCAGTTGTTTGTGAAAAGATTTAATAAAGACAAATAGAATAGAAAGGAGGAAAAAGTTTTATCATTGCGAACCGGCAAACACGTTACAATATCTTCATTGAGTCTTACGGCTGGATTAACAGTCTTTTCTTTGACCTAAATCTTTTTTAGGATGTGGACAGATCATTGTGCCATGCCTCATAAATGATAAACCTTCACTCCTAAAGAAGATGACAAGCCTTGGCCTTCTTAAAGGTCGACTTTCAGCAGAGAGATTATGGCACATAAAAACATTATACCCACTAAACAAAAACAGTGACTTGTCTTTATGCTACAAAGACTCTATTTAAGAGTTTTGTAATAAATTTAAAAAAATAAACAATTTGTTATCTCCTACTCCCTTATCCCAACATCAGCGGATTAGCCAAAGTGTAACAAGAATTAAAACAAAATTAAAATAAATAACACTACCCATCCCACCCACACAGGTTTATACATATCCAAGGCATTCTAATGACACTTTAGTCAGTCGCTCGCGTTAATCAAATGAGTAGCTGTATGCTTCTATAATCTCTTATCATTGTTTGCATAATCACACTGTAAATATACACATGTATGGCTGAACTTGAAGCCAGTTAGAGCTGCCCGCTTAACTTTTTGTCTTAAGAGTTGCGGCATTCAAAAGTAACGTGCGACTGTTTCAAGTCAAGTCCGGACTGTGTATCGGTCGGTTCGAATAGGAACTATAAAAAAAACCGATGTGATATCATATCGCAAAAAGTGCAAGGAATACATACACATATCGTAGGATAAACGATATTAAAAATGAGTGTAACAAATACAGTGAAGAACCAATACTATGCATCCATATGCGGTTAGTATGACTAGTAGGACTAATAGTTTTAATTATACATTGCATACGTATGCATCTTTTAATTGCTCAGTGGGAATTGTTTAATGAGGATAATAAAAAGTTTAATTAATCCGACCAATTGTTGGTTTGAGAAACTTTTTTTGAAAAATACTGCTGTCAGAGTCTTACGTTTGAATGGAGAAATATGGAAAAACTCTTAGTGTACACACCGTCAGATTGACCATTATTTTGGGTCTAAAATTTCATATAAAAGTTTAAGTTTTCAAATTTAAAAAGTTTTTAAAAAAATCAGTGGTTTTGCCTTAACGACATTTAAGTGGATTTGTCGTTACAGTGTAGTTTTCTGAGAGCATAATGATACTCAAAACACAACTAAATACGTAGACTTTTACAAAAACTTCGTTTTGAAAACAATTGTGGTTTAATTTTTGAGTTAACTGAACACAAACATACAGACCGAGACATTTGCATCGTTCCCTATTGCACACGAGAAAAGTTTGAAAAAAATTATGGAGGCAGACGTAAATGAAAGAGAGAGAAGGATTAAGGAGAAAGTGAAAACATTTGTCGTGAAACGTGACAAATGGCCGTTGTGAAAACTATTTGTGAAATTTTCCATGACGCCAATAATGAATTGAATTTCCTTTTTTCGAACTTTAGGACCATTTCAAGACTAATTGACATGTTTCTTCTTTGAAAATACGTCAAAAAAAGACGTATCGCAGCTGTCAATTTCGATAAACAAAACGTGACATTATGCAATCCTGACATTTTGCGTTAAACAAGTTCATTGTGTCTCACTGCGTAGTAGGTTGCATCGTTTGCTTTCATTGACGTAGTGTTTACATTTTCAAAACATGTTCTTTCCCTTTGGGATATTGGAAAGGAAGTATTAAATTCGAACATTGTCTTCTTTGATAGTAAGTGGGAGCTTTTTTAACAACAAAATAACAAACAAACGTCAAAAAATTAGTCAAAAGCATCATTGAAACCGTGGATGTTTTATCAACAATTTTTTCTTTGCCAGTGGATTTTCTCTGATGGCAACACCTCTATTTTCCACTCCTTGTTAATTGCTTTTTCCTCTCTAACAGTTGAGGGTAAAGAACTCCAACGACATTGTTGAAAAATATAAGACAAGTGCTCAAAGTTACTCTGAAGCTGCACCCTCTATCGGAGATGCACCATGACTATCAACGTGACAAATCCTGTGAGACTGCACTTTTAAAACTGGCTTTAGGAATTTTTATTGACCTAGAGGCATCACGATGTAGATCAAGTCTATGCTATTGAACATAACTTTAGTTGTAGATGTGGGATTTGGTCGGGTTGTATATATTTGCAGTGATAAACAGGAGTTGACTCTCTGTTTACCACTCTCAATAGCTCTAACGACAACGCTCAGGCAAATGTGGATAATGTTGCCGTATTTTCTGTCGGATCATGCCGAGAGCCTGTCCGTACTTACATACAAAATGCTTCAAACATGAATGCTATGAATGGTGTACTTTGAATGTATTTCCGGTCAATCCTTTCAAAACTGAGGTTCTTCTTTTAACGAAAAGGTTCAGCCAGAGCTCAAGAGATCTCCAATGAAGCCAAATACTTCGAAGATAGAAAATTTCTTTGATCATAGCAAGTCGAGTCAAAGGCGTTCTTAATTTTCTGGTAATGCAAGGATGCCTTTGCAAAGGTGAGAGGCTAGTTACCACAAAAGATCCTTTGTATTTATACGATAAGACCTTTTCTAGCATATGGACCGCTTGTTTAGTGAAAAGAGCTTTCCTAATATAGGACTCCGATTCTTGTTGTGTCAAACTTTAAAGAATCGCCTGTCTCGGTTGCACGGGAGATTTCTGAAGTATTGTACGTCTGGTTCTGCCCTGTGCATCTACTGCTACAGTAACCTCCTCTTGATACTTATGTATATCATGCACTTTTAAAGCAATCTTCCTTCTTAAACGCGATGGCTTATGGTATCATCTATAATAATTTCGGCGTTTGACTTTCCTTGCATTCAGAACTGGTTGCGGCCAGAATCCAAGTCAGGAAGGAATTGTTGTCTCATTTTCATGGATGATTTAATGGTCTGGTTCAGGTATTCTGGTTCTTTTTCTATTTCTTAAACAGGCTTCCTTCTTCCAAGCGGAAACATTTGCTATCCTAATGGTCACGATCTATATTATGTACACACGTCTTCATCCAGGTTGAACTTAAGACATTCCTTAACTCTTTGACTACCTCAAATATGGACCTTCAATGCAAAAATTCTGTTATAACTTCAAATTCTCTGACTCTTCAGTGGGTCCTCCAGGTCAAGCTGGGATCTCGGGAAAAGAGACAAGGCTTAGAGAAAGACTTCTCAGGACCAGAACCTACTTTTGGTCTTTCTATATATCCTCGGTAAGGGGTTTTCATTGGCAATTGGGTCTGTTATGAACATAATTTTGTGTGGCATGACTCTTCAGGATAAAGGCGGACTAAAAAGATTTTCTCAGTAGCATTCTCGCTATCAATCATTAGAAAGGACTGGAGCAGTCCGGCTTTTGCAAAGCGTATAACACTTCGTAAATTATTTGAAAAGATGGAAACATTTTGGAACAGGTCTTAGTGGCCTCCTTACCTTAACCGAAAATTAAGCGTTAAACCTAAAACAAAAGATAAAGACTATTGCACTACCGCATGGAGATACAATTTGGTCAAAGTTAGTCAATTGATATGTCCTTTGCACGTCGAATATGGCTGCTATTACGAAGGTCAAGCTTTTCACGGGAACATTTGCACTAGAATCTAAATGACTTAAGCTTCGGCGGGACTTCTTATCGTTATCTCCGTGAATTTAATGAACAAGTTCTATTAATTTAATTTTATTCGATTATTTGTGAATTCCATTCAACATCTGTAGAGCATTCTGACAATTCGCTTATCTGTTTGGATTTATTGGATGCACAGGGATTTGTTCTATACGAAGTTGAATAATCAATTTAATTTACAATTGAAATTGTACGTGAATTGCATTCGTATGAGACAAATGTTTTGATGTTTTGATAATGAATTCGTATTTGTTGTGCAAAATTTATGAGTTTATGGACTTCAATTCATATTACAAGGGACCTTGAACTTAAGTGACGACTATCTTACAAGGACTTCAATTTTGTTTTAACAAGATGACGACTGCATTGGTTTCAATTTGAATGCATCAATATTTAGTTCTCGTGATTATCTAATGACAAAAGCCGCTTTAAAAATGAAGACATTCTGGTTTATTTCTTATAAAAGAATGAAGTAATATACGTTTATAGAAACTTAAAAATTGCACGAAAAAAAAAAACCAACAAATTGCTGGAAGTTAGTAAAGAGATCAATCAAAGTCTTTCAGTACCCAAAAAGACTGCTGCAAAGAAGTTGTGCTTTAGGAAATTTTAGTCTAATGGTAGCCCATCACTGGACAATGGAAGCATGGTAAGGTACACTCACAAATCGCATATGAATTCTGAAGTCAGTGCAGCAGTCTATAGAACCAACATAAGTATTCGAAGCTAAGATTCAAGGCACGATCATCCAAGTCTTTTTAGATAGTCAGACAGCACTTAACGCATTGAACCCTTAGTTCAATGATTTTGAACTTATTAAAGGCTGGTTTGGGTATAAAACAAGTTCTCTACTACAACAATGTAAAACAATATTGGACTCCTAGAAATTAAGGGAAATGAAAATGCAGACGAAAATGCCTAGAACTGGTTTAGAAATCACTCCCGACACTTAGACAAGGTAAATGATCAATCAAAGCAGTCTTTGAACTTAGTAAGGGCAGGTGGAGTTTTTCTTAGACCACATCTCAAAAAATGTAATCAGTTTAGAATAAGACAGAGACATCGTTTGCCTTATGCACAGAAAAGGAAGCTTCTTCTGTGCCAACAACTGAGGTATCAGTCTTCTCAGCATAGTCCTTTTTTGTGTTGGGAGGTAGGATTATTTTAAAGACGAGTTCCGCACACTATAACCATATCTTTTGGCCAAATCTATTCCATTTCTTCCAAAAGTTGAGCAATCAAGACGATGGCAATGTCATCAGCAAATCCTACTATTTTTGCCTCCTCGAATGCAGAAAGCAGCAGTGTTCCGAACCCTGTCGTACGCCGCCGATGACATTATATTCTTTATGGCTGTTGTCGGGTGTAGTATATAAGAATTCTTCGTCACTGCATCTCTATCTATTATGCTACTCGGACGATGTGATTAGGGGTCATTTCGGGAAGTTTTTATCACTTCCACTTATCTAAAAAGAGCATAGCATACAAGATCTCACCTGCAATATTATAGAGGGTTTTCCAATAGGGACGGGTAGATTCTAAAATTGAATACAGCAAGTTAGGTGTGAGATATCAAAGAATTTTTTGTCTATTTGCAAGGCCTATCAGTGACATTATGTGTGCAATATGACATCGTTCAAATGGTCGCCGCATAGATCAGGCTGAATTTGACACGGGGTATGTTGACTTTGCCAGCACCGGTCGTTTGCGGCTTATTGGCAAAGACCTGGAACTTAAGGAAACCCCACAAGAAAAAGTCTAATCGTGTCATATCGCACAATTTCGGTGGCCAGTTCACGTCGCCTCTACGTGAGATAATCATGCCTTCAACTCACTCTTGCAGAATGTCCATTGTGGGATCAGCTATGTGGCACGTACCGCCATCCTGTTGGAACCACATGTCATTCACATCAATATCACTTAATTTGTTCCAAAAGAAATTGTTTATCATCGATCGGTAGCGCTCTCCGTTGATGGTTATGGTAATGCCCTCATCGTTTTCGAAGAAGTAGAGACCGATGATGCCGCCGGCCCACAATCCACACCAAACAGTAACGTTCTGCGGACGCATTGCTACTTGGTAGACCTCGTGGAATTATCCCGAATCCCTTTATCTCTTAATCTATTTAAACGTCGCCTATGGCAGCATTTAGGAAACAAGGCGTCACTCTTTTGATATCAAAAGTTGGATTCAAACAGATTGGCGCTCTGTTAAGTGATTTCTTTACTATTATACTTGAACGGATTGTACAAAAGTTACAAGCCAACACCAAACGTACAATCTTTCAAAAATCTATGCGTACGGCGACAGTATTCACATCATTGTTAGAACTTCGGCATTAGACTTCTTTTCTACTCTAATCGAATTGGAATTAGAAAGCAGTCCAGATAGAGTATTGTGTAATCCATAGTATCTACTCAGGACTTAAGCGTGTCTCGTCGGACTACATAGCTAGTACTTCGATAAACTAATTATCAAAACTCCTAAACGAAAAGGTCCAGCTTGTATTAAAATCTACTTGTTGTCCAGTACAGGTCCTCATGAGCTTCGCTTGAACATGTTTATATCTTTCTGAGGACACGAATAATCAAATAGATTTCACGAAATACAATTTCCAGTACAAATATCTACAGCTACCGGGACACCATAAAGATAAAATACCAGTTTATAGTTTAAAATAAAACCTGAAATAAATCAAGTTTATTTAATCTAAAAAAATAAAATAAAAAAATGTACGATACGGGTAGATCTCAAGTAACAAAGTAAATAAAAGTAAATAAACTCGTGTTTTAATAATAAAAAAATAAAAAAAAACAATTAAAATAATTCTAATTTTAAATTTCTTAAGCCTTGGCAAAGAATTTATTCATAATTTTAAAAGAATTAAGATTAAGTTATGAATTAATCCAATTTCAAGTTTAAAATTGTTTTCGTTCATTTTAATTGTAGAGTTAAGCTTAAGGAGAGTTAGACCGAAAACAGTTTTCATTATCATCATCATTTCAGTTATAAATTTGAAGCTTTTTCATAATGCAGTCACGTGACAATCACGCCAAGAAGAATCCTATAAAGTCTGATGACTACCTTTATATACACTCATACATAACTAAACGTTCTTCTAAATATTTATAGGTAAGTTGAACTTGTCTAGAGCTCGGGACAGAATATAATTAGGCATTGAAAACGGGCAGTTCTTTCATGTCCATGTCTCCTAGATGATTTGAGTAGCTTATTTCGATACATACTTTTCAGGCAGAATCTTCCAACGTTTTGTTTTTCATTTCGAAAAGTCCACCATAATTAGTTTTTCCGTTGACGCCATTAGTAATCACCCTTGTCATCCCATTCTTCTGAATGGGTGTGAGATTTGGGTAAAGAGAAATACATTACAATACAAAGACGCGGAGCCCTACGAGTTGCAAGTTCATACCGAATGGTCTCGGAACCAGCTAAGAGACAAAAGAGCTCACCAAACAGCAGTGGTAAGATAGATGGAGCCCAGAAAGCAGAGGGTGATGGACCACGAGGCTGATCTCAAACGTTGCTGAATGAAAGGGACAGAAAATTACTTATTTACTTATCAGGCCAGTGATCCTTGAAGGGTCTGAGTCTAAACTAATGCCGCTCTCCATCCTTTACATTCCCTGGCACGCTGCTTTCAGTTTACTAGACCAAGGTTTCTGGCGTCCGCGATTGCCTGTTCTTTAAATCGGAGGTTAGGTCTTCTTTTTCTTCGTAAATCAGGTGGCTGGGATTCAAAGATCCTCTTAGCTGGAGCATTCTCGTCCATTCGCTCGATGAGGCCGAACCAGTGCAGTCGACGGATTTTTGCCTCCGGAATACATCCATATCTTTGTGCAGCTTGTAGAGTTTGCGGTTATATCTTCTCGCCCTCCTCGCAGATAGGACCAAATATTCGACGTAGAATTTTTCTTTCTAAGCATCCCAAGATCTGCTCCGCTGTCTTACTCATCGTCCAGCATTTAGCTCCATAAAGCAAGACTGGCAAGATCAGGGTTTTGTAGAGCATGACTTTGGACCTTCGAGTTAGGAGTTTGAACCCTAGTTGTTTGGACAAACCGAAGTAGCAGCGGTTGCCTAATGTTTTCCTTCGTCGAATCTCCACTAGGGTGTCATTTGTGGAGTTTATATTTGCCTCGGGGTAGATAAACTCCTTCCCAGAAACACGGTGAGGTAAACTGTTACGTTCTTCGGCTGCAGCTGGGATGAGAAGCTGAAAGAAGAGCACTGGAATCAGTGATTGGTATTATAACCCCGGACAACAAAGCCGCAAAAATGTAAACAAGGGGGGATGAAACAGGATTTCATCTTCATTTTTGCATAAACTGGCAGATCTTTGGACTTTTCTAAGGTGGGCTAGATGAATAAATTTTCACACCCGTGTATAGGGCCTTCTTAACTCATTGTGGGATGCCTGGTTTGCAGCTTAGCTTCCTATTTAAAATAAGACCAGTAAGGCTAAGTAAGTACCATTCAAACGCTGATGATCGATGTGAGGGAACCCTCCCACTGCACACCCATATCCTCCTTTACAAACGACAAACTCCTTTATCCCAATTCAGTATCACTATTATCTCCAAAACCAGAGTTGTATACTAGGGGGCGTATGCGTAACTTTTTTTTTTTTTTTTTAACCATAACTGGAACTCTTCTTTTTCAACAGTTAATATCGTATCTGTATCCTATGGAGCTTTCTGTGGATGGCCATCAGCTAGTTTCCTAATTCTTCAATCTGATGAACACACACCCCTTGAACATGGGCCGATGACAAATGAGGAAGCATCCTGGGTGGGTGCAATGCTCTGTGTTGGTGGTTTGCTCGGAAGTCTCTTCTTCTCATGGTTAGCAGAAAAATTCGGAAGAAAACCTGCACTATTACTGGTGGTAGTTCCTGCTTTGGTAAGAAAGTCTGCTCTTGAAGAAGTACCGTGTCCTTTTGTAACTAAAAAAAAAACTATTCCAGCTAAGTTGGCTTCTTATACCGTTTGCAACAAACATCAACTACTTACTGATGTCACGATTTTTCGGAGGATTTGGTGGTGGTGGAACATTTTCTCTGGTGCCAATTTATGTTACAGAAATTACAGAAGATCGGTAAGTGTCGGTAGTAAAGTCTATAAGACATTAATTTAGAAAGGTCTACTCCATGTTTAGCGTTCGTGGAACAATGGGTTCCTATTTAGTGTTGTCCTGTAACATTGGAATTCTACTTGCATTTATACTAGGCAACTATTTGCCGTACAAAGTAATTCCACTTATATTGGCTACACTGCCTCTTCTATTTTTGTTGGGATTTATTTTTCTGCCAGAAACACCTCAACATTTGTTAAAGATCAATAAAATTACGGTAAGCTTGAACATACATATGTACATGCATTGCATGTGTAATGAATCTTTCGTTTTAGGAAGCTGAAAAGGCGTTAAGGTACTTCCGTAACTATCGGAGGATATCACAGGAGCCACCGGTGAAATTTAAAAGCGAAATGGAAAAACTCAAGATGGACTTTATGGGCAATGAAAAGGGAGGCGAACAGACTGACAACAACCCGTTGACGTGGAGTGATTTTAGTAAGTTATTTGGAGTGACAAACTTGGGTCCCATGACATGTGTCAAAATTCCTGTTCCCAATCTACACACTTCCATCAACCAGGTCACGAAAGTCGTGACACATGTCTCCCCTCCCATCTCAAGGATTTTCTGGCCAAATTGACCTAGTTGTCCACCAGGTTATCTCAAACCTGAGACCTGCATTGCTGTCCATTCGATCGACATGGCCGAGCTCATGTAGTCGTCGTATGCTGGCTTTTTGGACTACATTCACGTCTTGAAGCAGCTCATAGTGTTCGCGGTTAAATCTTCTCCTCCATTTGCCCTCATCGTTCTGTTTTTCTGCACTCGGCGCTAAATAGCAGACGTTACAGTTCCTTATGATGAACGTTGCCATAAGTTGCTTAGAAGTCGATGAAAAGGTGGTGAGTTTCGACTTGCAATTCGTTGGTATGTTCCAGGGTTTGCATTGATGTGAAAGTTTGATCTATACTCGATCTGCCGGCACAGAAGCCACACCGACCGATTAATGTGCTGGAGAAAGGCTTCAGACATTCACCCAGTACGGTGTACAAGATCTTATGTGCGAATTTAACAGGAAAATTCATCGCTAGCTCTTGCAAAATATAAGTTCGCCTTCGGGCATGGTTCCGTCCACCTATTCCCTACCAAAACACCATTTTTATGTCTGAAAAGCTCTGCTAGTAGATCCTCAGAGCCGGTGACTTTATTGTTTTTCAGCTTTTTGATAGTTGTTTCACGTCTTCTAGACTGGGGGGGAGGATGGCATCTTTATTGACTGCTCGTGGACCGACATAAAAACATGTGCTATTCCCGGTTCAACGACGACTAGGTTCCCTACACTATTTCGAAGAGCTTGCGTTTCGAGATTGAAGCAATCCGCCAGTTGCTTGGCTTTTCTTAAGAACATCAGAGTGTTGTTTCGGGACTTTTTGATATTCTTGAGCTGGGCGACCATGTATAGCTTTCTCTTTCTTCGTACTTCGGGATGGTTCAGGATGATCGACTGATCACCAACGAACTAGCATAGACCTTTCTTCTTTGTTGTCTCTTTCACACTGGACATTCCACGCTAGGGAAACACAATGGATCCGGGGAGACGCAAGTGAAGGTTGCGTCATATGAGGTGCAGTCACTCCTTCAATCTTCCTTCTATGTAAGATCTTTTCTTCTCCCTTTTGCTGATTCGATCTCTTCCCCTACTACCCTTGTTATGCGCTGCAGTGGTTATTGGTGTACATCGTCTTCCGCTGAACGTACTCATCGTCATATTTACTTCGGTCTTGGTCACATCTTTGATGATGACGCGATATTGGTTCCACAGATTGTTAGCCTTTGAGGTTGATGAATACATAGTGGAGGGTCCCTCACTCAGGTGCTGTCTAAAGGCTCTAGGTAATCCAGTCGTTCTAAAATTTCTAACTTTTTTCTGAGCGGTTCGCAGCTCCTTCTTGTTGGATTAATGAATTCTGGATTTAGCTGCAGCAAGAAAGTGGTCAGAATCGAAGTTTGTCCTTTTGAATGTTTGTTTCAAGTTAATGGTTCGATGTGCTCCAGGTGGACTCGTAGTCTTGGAAGCCTGTTGCTACATATCACCGTGTTACAAGCTACTGAAACATAGGTCAGTCGAATGTCGATATTATCTGTCAAACCGAGCTGCTTTGAATAGCTCGACAACTTATTCCTTAGCTTCAGAGTCCTCGTTTCTTGCACTTAGAAATAAGAGTTCAGGGATTATCCATCCCTAAACACTTCGTCTCTAAACCACGATGGCAAACCATTTTAAAATGTTCTCTCATCCGTATTTAGACAACAAGATAGCTGGCAAAGCCTTTGTAATTGGAATCGCTTTAATGGCTCTAAATCAATTCTGTGGATGCTTCGCTATGATCAACTATACCGCGAGTATTTTCCAACAAGCTGGTTCGAGTTTGTCACCTAATATGTCGGCCATTATTGTGGGCGTCATTCAATTACTGGGAGCATATATTTCCACTATGCTTGTAGAGCGAGCTGGTCGTAAGGTAAGTAACCACCGCATCTATTTTCCTTAAATGCCTCATTCTTGTGAATTATTCTGCACAGTTCCTCATAACGATGTCAGCAATTGGAACAGGCTTTGGACTAACCAGCCTTGGTTTGTACACACGTCTTAGTGAGGTGTATGATCTGGAAGCTTTCAATTGGGTGCCAATAGCAAGTTTCTCATTCGCCGTATGCGTCGCATCGATGGGAGTCCTGACCCTTCCGTTTCTGGTTCTGTCCGAAATAATGCCACCAAAGATCCGAAACATTGGATGCATGATTTGTATGGAAATTCTATGGGTCTTTGCATTCTTTATGCTTAAGGTGGGTGTTTTGTGATTAAGGGCTTTTCGTTAACGATAACTTTACGTTTATTTGACAGTACCTGCCGTTGTTGACACATACTTTCGGGATGCATGGAGCAATGTTTTTATTTGCTACTTGTTGCTTTGCTGGCGCTCTTTTTGTCATTCTATACGTACCGGAAACAAAGGGAAAGAGTATTGAAGCTATTATGCAAACGTTGGCTGAATAGTGATAAAATTACTTATGTATACGTGTATATGACTAAAAACGAATTATATTTTTAAAAACTTTTATTCAACTTCAAATGACATATTCTGCCAACATGTGGTCAGCGCGTGACAATAGTCGCAATATTTTCATCGCAATAGTTCAACAAGCCTTTTGCTGGTTGTGAATCTATAAATTGGGTCCTGAAATACCTGCTTGAACAACTGCTCGGACTAGTGTCTACCTACAGACTAGAGAACGATAAACCCTCCGAAATCCGACAAAACTGGGGGGGTAACCAAAAATGGTCCAAACAAGCTTTTCTTCTTCTTCTTAAGCTTAACACTAGCTGTTTGAGAAAGGTAAGATAAGTTTCAGCTCACGCACATATTTCGTGAGGACTGTTGGCAGCCACTGTTCTGAGTGAGTAGTCTCTGATTTGTTTAGATTCAGTAAATCCAGACTGGGAATGATATTGCAGGATGGAGGCTGAGATCTATGTATGTGCTCCATAGAATCTATAGAAAAATACTCCATATTTGTACAATGGTCTTGAATGTCCACACAACTAGGTATTGTCCATCCCAGTTAGATTCGAAGACTCTTTGGTCAAATAGCCCAACTGCCCAAAGCCCAAAGACTGACCAGGTCGATGTCGCAGTACAACTTATATAGTTCGTCGTTGAATCTCCTCCTACACCAGCATTTTTCACTTGAAGTGACCAAGGGTATACTCATCCGCCTTCGATGGAGTCCATGCTTCAGCGCCATAGAGTAGGACTGGAATGATTGTATAGAGGCTCCTTAGTTCTACGAAGGGTCTTACTACTCAGCCCAAAGACTGAAAAAAGTTATTCTTCGTTTGATTTCTGATGAGATGTCGTTTTTAGAAGAGATAACAGAGCCAACAACCCCGAAGTCATAGCTGTCCCCTGTGACATTCTGTCCGATTCGTCCATTGTTGACAACAAATGCTTAGATTTGCCTTAGTTAACCGCTGAACCCATTTTGGCTGCTACTGTCTCAAAAACAAGTGCATGCACAGGTGAGACTGATGGATGTTAAACCAAAAAACAAAGGAAGCGCAGATATCCATGGACCGTACTTCAAGCTAGCACGTTGCTACACTTGTGTTTCAGGCAAGGTTCTACGCAATAGAGCTATGTAATTAGACTTAATCTCTATGGAAAACCGATAGTCAGCTTTTTCGACACCAGCGATAAAGGCTCTGAGCTGTTATATTTTCAGTTCAAGGCTTGCTGGGAATACGTCGCAAGGATATGTGAGAGGTCAGCTTAAAGGATCAAGCGACACGCCATAGTTCGAAGCAGATAAAAAAGAAATAGTCAACCATTTAACTGCAAGCACGATCCACAACAACACAACATTTTCCAGTTGTTGGAAAACTCCGGTCTGTACAAACGATCTTTTAGGTCGCAATGATATTCTGGTCTCCATCAGGAAGCGACTAGACCCCTTAGAGAGGTCTTCGATTTTACAGGACAAATGGCTTCCGGAAAGATAGCAATTCCATTATTAATGATCGTGCCGCTTGATCGAATCATATCATTGAGCCATATGATCACGCCTGAAAGCATAATCTCATTGAACTTTCCGATTAATCATTGCATATTTGTAGGAAGTAGCTCTACAAATTTTGGGGTCGTTTTAGACGTAAACTCTGCCAACACATGAGGCACAATCTTTCAAAAGTTCGTCCAATTACTCGCATACGCTGGTGATATTGACATAAACGGAAGAAAACAGCGTGATGTTAGTGGCGCTTTAGCGAGTATTGAGACGGAAACAGCGAAGATGAATCTCAGTATATGCTGTCAACAAAAAAGGACACCCAACACTAACGTTTCGGATAGAACGTCACCCTCGATAGATATAACTTTGAGATAGTTACCTAGGCTTCGCTATCAATTGAGACAACGACACCAGCGCTGAGACCAAACGAAGAATAACTCTTGCCAACGGTTGCTTATTCGGGCTAAGAAGGCAATTGACTAGCAAAGCCCTCTCTCGACAACATAACAATAAACGTGACCCTTTATAAAGCCTTTATAATCCCAGTCCTGCTCTATTGCGCAGAGGCATTGACTGTATCAAAAATGGATGGGGTTGCTCTTGGCTGCTTTGAGAGGAAAGGTCTTCGGATGATTTTCGGTCCCATCTACATAGACGGTGAGTCGAGGAGGTAATACAACGACAAACTGTACGAGCTGTACAGCGACATCGTCTTAGCCAGAAGAGTGATGGTCCATGGAATGAGGTGGTTGGATCATATAGAGGAGCGGAGGGACACCAATGCTCTGGTCCAAAAAATCTTCGAATCCACCCCTGAGGGACGGCGCATTAGAGGAAGCCCACGACTCAGGTGGCGAACGCAATTAGAAGAGGACCTCAACCAACTTAGTATAGGATACCGAAGGCAGCTAGCTAAAGATCGAGCTGCCTGAAGACACTTATTGGTTGAGGTCCAGGTCCACTTCGAACTATAGCGCCACCTTAAGTAAGTAAGTAAACGTTTTATATTCACAAAACTCCCAAAGACTATTTATAGTGAACCCTTTCAGTACAATCAGCAACAACGCATAAAGCACTTCATGAATCCTCATGAAAGGAAGACCATTCTAACGCAATAATACAATAAAATAACGACACAATCTGGCGTGTTAATAACCTTGCAAATTAATTGTAATAAACTAACTTTACCGAGATAACAACAAATTCGTTGGATTGCTTTGCTGTTTTAGATTGTTCAAGACACGACACTCATTGCTGGCAGTAGTTTATTGGATTATTTACTTCACAAATATTTTCTATTTACGTATATAAAGAGGGAAATGAGAAATACTGTACATAAAAGATGACGTGATTCTGAATGTCAGACAGATGATTATTAACAAAGTTGGGACAAAATGTAGTCCCCGTTAAAACGCAGTTCCAACTTCAATTATACTCTCTTGCTTACTACTGATCGAGGTCCCGACTCGTAAATAGTTCCTGCGCAAGACAATGTAGACTTCCATCATCCTCAATCCCGGGAATGCTGCTTCCTATTCTTTAAACCTGGCATTTGCGATCGCTTAGCCTTTGTAAAAGATGTTCGGTCTTCCTTGTCGTTTTCATTCAACTGGATGCTGAGATTCAAAGAGCCCCTTGGCTGGAACATTGTTGTCAATTTACTTGATGTGGGCGAGTGAATTAAAGCAACATATCTTGGCTTTTTGAAAGACATTCTTATTTTGATGCAGCTCAGGGAGTTTACGATAAAATCATCTTTGTTCAGCCTCCTCATCTTTTACCCGTCTTACATTTTCTCTCTCAAAGGAGTTCAGTATCTGCTTTACTTTCTGACTAATCCTCCAGTATTCAGCGCACCATATACTAGGACTGGTAAGATCAGCGTTCTGTAGAGTTTCGAGCCCAGTCGATTTACCAAACTGAAATAGCAGCAGTTTCCAGCAGGTAGGCGAACTCCTTAACTAAAGGGTGGTTAAATTTTAAGGGCCGATGTTGAATGTGAACCACACCTAAACGTCAAGTTCTTTTCTGCATTTCATTTGACATTTCTCAATTTCAGACTAACTCAATTTGAACCATGGAAAGATACACAATCGAGCAACGCGTAAAAGTTATTCAGGCTTATTATGAAAATGGGCGTTCAAATCAAAATGCATATCGTGGCTTCGTGATTTTTTCGGTCAATTTAATCGTCCAAATGTGCGTACAATCGGAAAAATCGTGCAAAAATTTGAGCAAACCGGGTCTGTAGGAGATGTGAAAACACCAGTGCATGCTCGTACAGCGGTTTATGGGCTGGCGGCATCATCGGGCCGTATTTTTTCCAAAATGAGGCCGGTCAGGCAGTTACTGTGAATGGTGTGCGCTATCGTGAGATGATAATGAACTTTTTATGGCCCGAATTGGAAGATATGGATGTGGACGATATGTGGTTTCAACAAGACGGTGCCACTTGCCACACAGCTAACGAAACAATGGCTCTTTTGCGGGAGAAATTCAATGGCCGTGTTATCTCACGTCGTGGCGATGTTAATTGGCCGCCACGATCATGCGATTTGACACCGTTGGACTTCTTTCTTTGGGGTTATTTGAAAAAAAGGTGTACGTCGATAAGCCAGCAACAATTCAAGAGCTAAAGGATGAGATAATTCGGCACATTAACGGCATAGAACCTCAATTATGCCTCAGCGTCATCGAAAATTTGGACCACCGGATGGAGGTGATTTTATTCAAAATCAACATCGGCCCTTAAAACTTAACCACCCTTTACTTAGAAGTTGTAGTTGTCAGCAGCAACGTTCTATTCTATGCCATGGACTGTTTCTGCTTTGTTTGATGGCAACATATACTTAGCTTTGTCCTCATTCCCTTTAAGACCAATTCTTTTCACTTAATCTCCGATGGCTGTGAAAGCCTCTGTGACAGCAGGCTGGTATATAGCATCCGATGATGTCAATATCGTCTTTATATCCTTGTTGATGGACGGATTTGTAAAAAATAATGCCTTTCATGCTAATACCTGCCGTACTTACTAACTGTTCCAGGACGAGATTGTAGAAGTCACATGACAGTGCATTTCCTTGCCGTCACTTATGTCTAAAGTTTAGATGCAGATCAAGGACCGGTTATCTAACAACTATGTAAACTATGGTCGGACAAAAGCATGCCAGACAAATGGAACCCCAACCCCCGATTCTCAAAAAAGCAGGCCAACTATAAAGGCATAAGTCGTCTCAACATGGCCTATGAAGGACTGCCCATGATCTATGGCAGATCATAGCGAAAATCCAAAAATTTAAAATCGATATCCACCAACTTTTGATCGGTGCAGCGCAAGGTCTAGTCTCGTCTGATTTATGAAGGACGACGATTCGCGGTCTGTAAAAACCTCATCTAAACTTTCGATGTGAAAAAAAAGATTAAGACAAAGCCACACGCTGTCATGCGCTAATACCAGAGGAGCAGTCTTTTAAAATTCCTTGAAATAACTGACATATTGACATAGTCGAGGGAACCTAGCTTGATCTTAGTAGTGCGTTCGTAAGTATTGAGAAGATGTTCTTAGGAGTCAACGTAGCCAAAAAAACAAAGTACATACAAATAAAGGACATCCAAACGTCCCCGAATAACTTAGAGGTCTAGGCTCAGCTATTAACTCAGATAACCACTCGAGCTCTGAAATTAAACGCGAATCAAATCTTGCCAATCGCTGTATGTTTGAGATAAGAAAGCGATACAGTAGCAGGGCACTCGTTTGAATATTTAAAGTGACTCTTTGCAAGACCCTGATCAACCCAGTCCTGCTTTATTGCGCAGGGTTATGGACTTTGTCAAGAATGGATAAGGTTTCCCTCGTTTGTTTTGAGGGAAAAGTCCTTCGTTCTCGTCTGGATAGACGGTGAGTGGTGGAGGAGATACTCCGACGAACTGGTTGGACTGTTTAGCAACGTCGACCTCCTTCTCAATTTGAGTTGGAAAGATCTATACAGTAATACCCGGATATGAACTCCCTCGCTTAGCTGCGTTACCCGCATTGCTAACCACACATTTGAGGCTTCAAAACTTGTCAGAAATGTAAGCGGGTACGAATAGGTAACTTCCTCTCTTAAGTGCCTAAATAAATCAGAAAAACTAGCAAGGCAGCTATGCGGGGAGCACTGTAGTTGCGTGATTCACAGAACACAGTACATTTGATCATTCCACGACCAGAATGGGTATCATTACACCTGCATAGCACGAAGAAATTTCCCTCTCTGTGTCCTGTTTTTGTAAGAAAAAATGAGCAAACTTTAGGCATCGATTCCATGAGAATAAAGACATTTAAATAATAATTATTCCAAACATACACCAGATCTCGGCAAGGAGACGCGCTGTCGTGTGGTTCCTTTGATCTTGTGCTGGAGCAGATAATGCGAAAGGCCGGCGTAAACAACGAAGGCACTTTATTTAACAAATCCATCCAACTGCTGCGACACGCAGACGATATCGACATTATCGCCCGTTCTCAGCGTGTCATTAATGAGGCTTTTTCGGCAATAGAAGAACAAGCCAAACGAGTTGGTCCCACGATGAACGACGATAAAACAAAGTACATGCTGTCTACCAAATACCGACCCGTCGAACACAGCTATAATTTTGAGGTAGTGAAGGAATTTATCTACTTCGGGGTAAATATAAACTCCACAATTGACACCCTAGTGGGGATTCGACGAAGGATAACCGTAGGTAACCGCTCCTACTTCGGTTTGTCCAAACAACTGGGTTCCAAACTCCTAACTCGAAGGTCTAAAATCATGCTCTACAAAACCTTGATCTTGCCAGTCTTGCTTTATGGAGCTGAATGCTGGACGATAAGGAAAACAGCAGAGCAGATCTTGGGATCCTTCGAAAGAAAAAATATTTCGTCATGTCTGCGAGGAGAGCGAATGGACGAAAAGATATAACCGCGAACTCTACAAGCTGTACAAAGATGTGGATGTACATATTCCGGAGGCAAATCCGTTGACTACACTGGCTCGGCCACATCGAGCGAACGGACAAGAATGTTCCAGCTAAGAGGATCTCTGAATCCCAGCCACCTGGTTCACGAACAAAAGGAAGACCGAACCTCCGGTGTAAAGATCAGGCAATCGCTGACGCCACAAACCTTAGTCTAGTAAACTGAAAGCAGCGTGCCCGGGACCGTGAAGGATAGAAAGCGGCATTATTTCAGGCTCAGACCCACCAAGGGTCGCTGGCCTGAGAAGTAAAGTAGGTAAGTAAATAATAATGAGATTTTTACAAGTTCCATTTCTGGTTTACAATGACGTCTTACCTAATTTTCCTAGAAAAAATCTGAAAAAGAAAATAAGTTCCTCCTCCTAAACCACAGTCGTAATGTAATCAAATAAACATTTCATTTAACCAAAACAATTTCATCAGCAAACCTCAAACTGATTAACTATTTGTCATAAATCTATTGTTCTCTATCTATATCTCTCCCTACTGGTATAAAAAGATGGTTCACGTAAAATGTATCTAGATGTGATTAGATTTATTCTAGAGCAACAAAGTACTGCCAAATTGTCGCTATCGTTACACAAAAACACTTTCAAAAGATTTATTATCGACTTATGTGTGTAATTATAAAAGATAATTATTGCAATCTTAGATACGTACGTCTAATGTATCTCATTTCTCAGTCAGTAGTCCGATGTGATGGCGATGCTACAATACTTTTGAGATTTTCAATTTATATTCTTTTTTTTTTGTAGTTTTAATTTAATTTTTAAAAAATTCAAAAAATGCTGGGATTAAGTTTCAATCATCCTGGCAATGTCTTTTACGAAGGATATCGACGACAATTGACAGGAACGTTGATAGGTATGTAAAGGATTTGAAAAAAAAGAAGAAATATTCAAATAATTAAATGTTACAGTTAATATAATCGCATTTAGCCATGGAATTGGAATAGGATGGGTGGCACCGATGCTCTTGAAATTACAATCAAGTGATTCTCCTTTGGAGTTCGACATATCGGTAGCAGAGGCTTCATGGATCGGTGCATTGATAAGTATAGGAGGAATGAGTGGAAATGCAATATTCGGTTTCCTGTTGGATCGGATTGGACGAAAAATGTGCATGTATCTTCTAGCTTTGCCACATATAGTAAGAACTATTTACTTTAATATTTATAGATTATAAAGCTCACTTCTAGGATAAGTTGCTGAGGGCTCTAGACGTTATCTAAATGTTTATCTACGCGGCTGTTTATGGCTGTGCAAACAGTGTCTTGTGTCAAGTTAAAAAAGAAGCAAGTCGACTTTTGATAGGAGACCTTACGCACTATCTTGGCTATCCAGCTTCCAATCCAACGTGAACAGTGGTTACAAAACGTTTTTTTTTTTTTTTTCAAAGACGAGACTGAGTGGGACTTCTGCCCACAAAACCCACCTTCGATGTCTCCTTCTTTTTTCCCTCGATATCGCTGGGTTATCTCCCCACCACGTAATTGTTGATTCTTGCATTTTGTTAGCTCTTTCTCTCTTCAGTTTCCTTAACTCTTTGCATATATCCTTGGCGTAGTTACTCACTATAATCCACATATCCTGTTACAAAAGCTGTTTCTTTAAATTTTATACTCCGTGTGTTTCCTTATTTAGCTGCGATCGTGGGCATAGGATGAATATAATCTCCATGCCTTCGAGAGTCTTGTTTCAAGATAGTGACAAATGACAGAGTCATCATGATTGAAGCTGTCAAGCTATGACCGGAAACAACCATTTTCATAGAAATCAACTTCGCAAATTCTGCAGCTAATCCAGGTCTCAATATTCGGAATGAGATGGTATTTCCATCAGCCTTTATCTACACGGATGGATTCAAGACCAAAAATGGAACCACTAATACTGGGTGCTAGGACAAAGAGACATATCAAGGAACTGAAAGGTTGAAGAGTGCACCAATCGCAGTACTAAAATGGTAGTATTACCAGGAATACGAAATCTACGTATGACCCTCGCTACATACAAGCCACTGGATGCAATAAGCAGGACAAGCCAATGATACCATGTGCAAGACTAGTAAGATTTGGCCCAAGCGAGATCTGAAACGTTTTAAGAGGTCCAGTACAACAATAAGTGTCATCCACTGGACACTGCCTTTTAGAGAAGCACACAACAAGACTAGGTCTCTTCTCAAATGATTTTTGTAGAAACTGGGGAGAAGAAGAAAAGGAGGATAACGTCCTTCATTTGGAAGCAATCTTCTTTACACAACCTACGATATGTCACATGTTTATGTGAATTGTGTTCTACGATTCATTCGAAGCTTCAAGTGGTCCAACGAGTAGGTAAGAGAATTCCTCTTCGATATCATTGCATCAAAATGGATCCCTTTTGGTCTATGTTTGCTCCTGCATGCTGGATTCCACTAACCTCACTTAACCGAGTGCCTCTCTGAATGTATTTTCTTGGATTTGCTCGTTAAGTTAAACTTGCTTTGGAACTCAACTCTGATCAATTAGACCTGGATTGAATCTAGGGCTCTTTTCTTGACAGCAGTAACTTGCTTATAGTCTTTGTTGAACCAATGCTTTGCTCGACCTCTATTCCATAAAAAAAAAGGATGGCGAAAAATTCCAGCACCATTTCCTAACTTGAAGTTCCGATGGCAATCCTGTTGTTCCATTGTTGACATCTCTACAAGCGTTATTTTTGTCATCAAAAGAATTGAATTCAAGCATCAAGAAGTCACAAATACCACAGCCAATGCTGACCAGAACATACATAGTCCTTCACACCAAATTACCTTTCTTTCAAATTCTGTTTCGTTTAAAAATATATTTTTCTTCCTGCAGGCACTATGGATAACGGTGTTCTTCGCCAGCAATGTCTTTCACCTCTATATGGCACGTTTTTTTGGAGGTCTAACAGGAGGTGGTGTTTTTGTCATTATTCCAATTTACGTCTCAGAAATCGCCGATCCCCAGTAAGCTCAAAGGTTGCCTATAAATTTCGTTTCAATTAAAAAGGACATCATCTTCAATTCATTTCAGAATACGTGGAACACTAGGATCACTGTTCTGTTTCTCAATGAACATCGGGATCATGTCGGGTTTCATAATCTCATCACACATTCCATTCCATGTGATTCCGTGTATTGTTGTGGTGCTACCAATTCTCTATCTCTTGCTGTGGATACAATTCCCTGAAACTCCTCAGCACCTGTTACGCGAAGGATTTACAGACGCCGCAGAGAGTTCTTTGAAATTCTACAAAAACTACAAATGCAGTAACAAGGAGAATTTCCAGAAATTCAGTTCCGATTTTAACGAACTGAAAACGTCCATCCAATCGACAAAGAACGAACAAAAGGTTTCCTTTAAGGATTTGTGTGAGTCGAATGCTTTATAATTTAGAGTGCCTCCAATGGAACCGTTTTTATTTGCAGGTACCAAGCGATCTTTGAAGGCTGTTTTCACAGGAGTTGTACTGGTGTTTGTTAATATATTCTCGGGAGTGTTTGCCATTATTAATTACTCATCAATAATTTTCGCCGAAACCGGATCCACAATGGATCCGAATACAAACACAATTATCATTGGCGCTATGCAGATAGTCGGTTCATGTTGTGCGACTATCCTTGTCGATAAGTATGGTCGAAAGATTCTATTGCTGCTGTCCACGATTGGAATGTGCTTGGGATTGACTGTTATTGGGGTGTATTCGTACTTAGCGCCTAACATCGACTTGACCAGTGTGTCCTGGCTCCCGGTGGTGGTTATGTCATTTGTAATATTCGCAGCGAACATTGGAATTATTGCAGTTACTTTTGTGGTTCTCGTAGAGATCCTGCCGCCAAAGGTAGGGTAGTCGATGCGTTTGGTAGTCGATGAATAATTTTTTTTATTTTTTTAGATTCGTTCATTGGGCTCAACATTCTGCCTCTCATTGTTGAGCTTGTTTGCATTTGTGCTGCTGAAATCGTTCCCGATTTTGATGGTCTCCATTGGATTGTCAGGTGTGATGTGGATTTGTGCTGCTGTTTCTGGATTTGGATTTTTCTTTGTTCTTACATGTTTGAGGGAAACAAAGGGGAAGTCCTTGGACAAGGATAGTGATTATGAATAAAGTATTTATGCTTGTAATACTAAAGAAGCTTTAATGTAAACCTTCAGAATGTGTTTCTGTAGGTACTAATGTCGGTTGAAAGGAACTCTAATGATCTCGATGGCAGAAGGGTTTAAATCTTTGATTCCAACATTAAGATGCTTGTCTCAACAGTGTCAAATGACTTTAAAATATCAAGGGGAACAACCTTACTATTATCAAAATGATGGAGAGATTCGCTCCACTTCTCGGTCAGAGAACCAACAAGTGTCTCCAGCCAGCTCGATCGTTGGTTAGCTGCCTCCAGTTTTGCATACCAAGTTGGTTGAGGTCCCCTTGAACTTTCGTGTGCCACCTGAGTCGCGGTCTTCCTCTTCTGCGATGTCCCTCGGGGCTGGAATTGAAGATTTTTCGAACCGGAATATGGTGTCCATCCCCTCTGCATGACCCATCTACTCTTCACTCATTGTGGATGGAGAGGTTGTTCCACTATTGCTCTTGGAGTTTCGGAGCCCCAGAGGTGTGCGTAGTCTGCTGGCTTCAATTCTTGTGTCCACTGGACAGATCTTCATATGAAATACGATGCAAAGTGGTTGCGGATAGGTCCAACTCCTATGAACGTTTTGAAATGGACGCACCTGGGTTTTTAGATTCACTCTCAGCTACGGCGACAATATTTTCAGCTGATCTTGCCGGACAAACACGAGTTGGAGTCTTCACATCACTAACCTATCCGAAACGTTCAAATTCATTCATTAAATTCACTATAGCTGTGCGAGAAGGCACTTAATGATGACCAAAAGCAGTACGAATTTTACAAAATGTTTCCGTGATATTTGCACCGTATTTGTATAGGATTTTCACTATTTCAAGACGTTGTCTGGGTGTGTATCGATCCATATTTAATAATTTCATAGTTTTTACTTGTCAAAAATGGCGTGAAATTTAAAATGGCACCTCTTGTTGGATAACCCTTTATATCTAGGATTAAAGTGTATCAATTTTTCGTTGCATCTATGCTTCAAAGGGCTCCCCTTGTTCAATAGTTCTTGATGAAAAAATGTTCCCACAGTCTTAACTAATAAGACCACAGGAGCGATTCGATCGAGCCCGTCAGAATCTCTTAACGTGCTCCTCCATACCCTGCCCCTGGATATGCACATCAAATACATCGTTTCGTGTAGTGCTATCAGACGCAGAGAATCTGAGCTATGACTTGCTGCCTAGGGATCTGGCCTCGAGCATAACTGACTTCATGACTCCTACACTTAAATTCATTAATAACATTCAGGTTCACTTCCCGGAAAGGTCGGAATGGAACAATAACCTACCCCTATCAAACTACCAAGTATCGATCTTCACCGACGACGGCTCCAAGATGGAGTGTGGCGTTGGAGCAGGTGTCTTCTCAGCGGAACTGAACGTATCCAAATCGTACCGCTTCCCAGACTCTTCAAGTGTCTTCCAGGCGGAGGTACTAGCGATTAGAGAAACCTGCAAGTTACTTAGCCTCAGCCCTACTACCTCAAACAGCATAGGAATCTTTATTCACAGCCAAGCTGCCATCAAAGCGCTCCACTCACTTCCTTCGTCCTCTAAATTAAGTGAACAGTGTAAGGAAACTATAACGCAGACAAACTCTCGGTTTAACATCATTCTTTTCTGGGTTCCCTGCCACAGTAACATAGAGGGGAACGAGAGAGCCGACACATTAGCCAAATGTGGTTCAACATTTTCCAACACTTTCTCTCTATTGCCTTGCAACCTGTGCCATATCCAGACAGATTTGGCCCGCCTACAATAAAAACAGAACGAATGACCTAATCAATAGGAATCGCATCGAGACAGCAAGAATCACAGCAATTAGCACGGGTCACTGGTCAATTGGTCCACACGCTACCAAGTTAAGCATCCCGTTCAACCCCCACGAAAAGGAAACCATATTCCACTTTCCATGTGACTGCCCAGCACTAGCCAGAGCCAGACAGTACACTCTGGGAAAACCCTTTTTCAAGGAACTATCTGAGATTTCCCACACAAAATTCTGCAACATTATCAGGATGAATCTGAAAACTACACTCTTAGCTACGCTCATCAACATCCAGGTCACGTGAGTTGTGGTATCAAAACAGCGCATCCGCGCTACTTCCGTCTCTGGCAGGTTCACCAGTTTCAACCATTTCTACCTATCTGCCTTAATAAATAAAACAATTTTTTTTATTTTTAAGTTTATAAAGAAATATTTGTTGTTTTCTTTTATTAATTAACATTTTACATATACATACATGTTTATATAATTATATATTTGTTTAATTAATAATAATAAATTTAAAAAAAAAAAAACTAGATTACTACATCACAGAACTTTAAAAAAATAATATTTTTTTTTTTTTTGTTTGTTAAATTAATTACAACTTCAATCTTTACAAGCAAATGAAATTATTTAATTTAGATCTTTTGTGTGTGTGTGATTTTTAAATTTGATTTTCTTTTTACATTTACATCGCCTTTTACATTCCTTTTTTTAAAGTACTATTTTATAAAAAACATATGATTTTGAATATATATCTATATAAAAAAAGAAATATTAAAGAAAACTAAAGCAAAATTGAAATCCGATAGAGAAAATAAAATCAAAATTCATTTCATTTTGTTTGTTTTCTTTCGACTTAACTTAAAGCTTAAAATTAAAATAAAAAAAAAATTATTTTGGCATAGGCAATAATAACAAAATTTTTAACTTACACCAAAAATTGGAAGAGGAAAAAAAAATATTAGTAATAACTAAACTTTAAAATAAAAATTAATCTAAAATTTAAAAATAATAATAAAATAATTACAAACAACAATTTAGACATAATGGCGATAAAATGTTTTGTTTTGTTTTGTTTAAATGAGGATTCGAATTGAAGGAAGGTGTTATATACCTACTCGTAGTCCTTCAATTATTTTATTTTGTGTTCGATAGAAGCTTAACTTTTAGAATTGATCACGCTTTAGGGCATCGTACATAGCGCAACACTGAATAGCCCAACATACGGAATACAATGAGAAACACTATCAGAACCATTGTATTCAGCCAAAGCGGACAATTCGAATTTTGTGCATTTAAAACATCTTCGTATGGAATGAATTCGGTTCCGTTGTGTTTACACACTTCATAGCTACTGGGATTACCACATCTGTAATACAGACAAGCTTTATGTTATTCATTACCTTTTAAACAATTTTGTAAGTCTTACCTTATCGCAGGACCCTCACGAAACTCAAGTATCTGCATATTCTGATACGCATAGTGTATCATCGATGTGTAACGTATCCAGCTGAGTCCAGGTGGTATTCTTGATGATAAGTAGCCCCCAAATAGTTGTGTGGCCAGCGTATAGAGGGCGCTCAGTGTTATACTAACGTTCATATCCATGCAACAAGCACCTATGAAAAATCCAACGCTTTGAGCCACTATTGTATTGAGCAGTAGGAATACCAACATCAAGAAGAAAAGCTTGAAACTTTTTTTTTTTTTTTCAAATTTGTAGGCGGGGTTATAAGGAGGTAGAGTTTTTTTTTTTTTTAACAAAAAATTTAAAGAAGAAGAACATAAAAATAAAAAAAAATAAAAAAAATAAATACTTTGAACCAAGAGAAGGATAAGATTTGAAGAATTTATCATACATACCTAGAACAACCAAGCATTGGATAACTAATCATTAGATACACTGTCGGTAGGGTAATGATTAAAGGTAGTTCACCGAACATCTTTGCGAGGTAATAGGCCGAAAGCCTATATGCACCGGAACGCCTCTCTTTACTTATAACTTCACGTTCAGATGGGACTGAAATACAATAAAAAAAAATACGAATGAAAAAATAAAGGAAACCAATATGATCCTGTTTAAGGCAAATCAAGTTGAAGCCTTTCCTCAACTTGATATAACTTGAGTTTCGACATCAAGTCAGAAGTTTCAACCCTAAAATTGCCTATCGGACTAGGTATCGAGAGCAACTGACCAAAGACTCAGTTAAAATGGAAGCCAAGCCGCACTCTTACTGAATGTTATGGTAATGTCTGTCCAGTAAGAACAATCATGATGCCAAGACCATTCTGCGGCCTCCCAACAAGCACAGCTAAAGGCTGTATAAACAATTGGTTAAAAGACAAAACACAACATTGCTGGACAGAAACGGAAGGTAACAGACAAGCTAAAGCTTTTATACCAACCTCTTCCCCAAACAGAACGAAACAACTTCTTCAACTAACAAGAAGTCAGATTTGAATCGTAACAGGCTTTCTAATTGGACACTGCCGGGTTAAAAAAACATCTCATGACTATGGGAATAGCACAAAATAACACGTGTACGATCTGCAACGAGGACGAAGAATCAGCAGAACACATACTATGTCACTGTAACTGCCACATAAGAACACGTCATCGTTTTCTAGGTAAATACTACCTTGTGGCGGAAGATATAACCACCAGCTCACCCCAAAGACATCGTGCACTTCGGTATCATGGAGGAGCTCTAAGCACTTGCGGCCGCAGTGATAAGGGACTAAAGACCAACTCAAATCCTAATCTAATCTAGAACAAACAGAAGAGGAAAAAGTATTCTCTGTTGGAATCCTTCAGAAGTACAGAAAAGTGTTCAGGAAATATCCAAATGGGCTTCAAAAACTTCAGAAGAGGCTTTTACTCGGCTTTAAGTATAAATCCGTGCAGAAAAAATATAAGACGAAGGTAAGGCAAGTAAAGCTGGAATCCTATACGAAATTCATCGAGGAATTGATGGAAATTAAGGGAAAAAAAGACAACACAGCTAAGCTAGATTCGCTTCTGGAGCCTGCCGGTTTTTGTACTTACTACATGCAGATGATCAATAATGCAGTGTGCAATCTCTGGAAATCACCAGACCAGATCACTCTGGAGTCCTTTAGAATCATTAAAACACTTAGTCACGACGGCATATGTACACTTTTAAATGCTAAAAAGATGTAGTAGTATCCTGGTTTAAGGTCTTAAAAGAATCTTTATGACTTGCTTAACTCATGGGTATGTTCACATCTCTTTAGGCCGCGTACATCCACTGCATTATAGAGGGTATAGGAGGTTCTTCTTCAAAAACATAACTTGTTCCGTTTTGTTGTTAAGAACAGATTGCAGTAGTTCCGAATTCAAGACTAAATCATCTGCATAGGCGACTACTTTTGTGGTTCCACTACACGTTAGTTTCACTGGAATGACGTTTCTTATTTAGACCCAAACAAGTGGTGATAAAACATCCCCTTAAGGTGAATATGTGACTGATCTGTGCTCAGCGAGTCTAAGGCCTGTTGAATGGGTTCTTGTTCCACATTAGAAAAGTCCCCTTCAATGATCAGGAATGCTGCAAGGGTACACTCTTTGCGATGCAGTAAGCTCTCTATCAACATTACCACCTCAAGCAGTTTTGTCTCTATCGATCGTCCCAGAAATGTCCTTTGTGGTTAAAATCTTTCAGAGTAATGTGACTAGGCTTATCCGCCTTAGGGATAAGAATGACCTTGACTTGTGTATGATATATATCAAAGGCAACTTCTTAAAGTCTGTACGAACCACAAAATGATAGATTCCTTTGGGTTTTGCAGCAACATCGGAATAGTTCCGTCAGATCGTGACGCTTTCTAGTGGATTCATTCCTCAGTTAAAGTGCTTATGGCACTTCTCAGAAAATGGGTATTGATAAGTGTGTTTAATTTGTCTTTGCAAGAGTCTGTCCAAGAGCCCTTGTTATGATTGAAAGATGAGAAGACTAGTTAAGTTATCGCCTCTAGATTCACATAGTACTATACTTAATCCGTTTCCATTTGAATGTGTTACCACTGTGGTGATAGTAGTTTCGAACGCTGCTGAACATCTAATGTTCACCTAGACCTTAACAACTTATAGCAACTTACATGAATTAAGAGCACCAAATAGCGCAAACAGCATCCAATATGTTTGCGAGAAAAACATCCATCCCTGCAGATCGTGCAGAAATTCTTCGGTCCTCGGTATTTGAAACCAAATAGCGCCCGCCATCAAACCCAAACCGATCGTTTGCAACCAATTGAGCTTGGATAGCATTCGGGGTTTGGCCTCTTTGAAATTCCGACTCGACAGCACCCGGAATTGTGTATGAAATCTCGTCGGATAATCCAACCATTCGTGCATCATTTCATGATATTCACTCGACGCCGAGCTGAAGTTCGACTGTGAATCGCCACCCCACAACTGTTGCGCATCCTCTGGATTCAATTCATTGTTGTGATTGTTCTTAATATCTTTGTAGTAATTATTAATGATATCGTTAATGAGGGTATCATGAGATTTATTTGTGTATTCACTGTTGGCTGTGATGCAATTGCGATTCAGGAAATTCCCATGAGATTCTCTGGCGGCAACAAATAGTTTCTCCCTGATGTCTGGATATGATTTTATCTGTTCCACTGTAACAAACATAAATGAGGTTAGATACGAGTAATTCAACAATTTTCAAATACTTTGCATACAAACAAAATCCGCCGGATTGTAGTGCGGCTTGATGGCGACTCCAATGTCCTCAAAGTATGTGAATATGTTCCTAACTTCACCGAAATATGCTGTTCGGCCATTGTAGAGCAGCAACAACTTATCGAACATGTGGAACATTTGTGATGACGGCTGGTGAACGGAAATGACAACAGTTTTTTGTTCTTGCATGGCATACCTCTTGAGGACTCTCATTAGAGAAATAGCCGAATGACTATCTAGACCAGATGTGGGTTCCTAAACCATTGAACCATTAGATATGAGTCACTAAATTGAATCTATACTTACATCTAACAGCATCAGTAGCGGATTGGTAAGCAACTCACAAGCGATATTCGCCCGTTTCTTCTCTCCGCCGGACAGGCCTCGATTCAAATAATCTCCAAACTTTGTTTGTTGACAATTTGTTAACTCCAGAGCCTCCAATATCCTATCGACTAATTTTATTTTCTCCTCATAGGGCATTTTCTCAGGTAGACGCAGCAGCGCTGTATATACGATAGTTTCTCGCAGTGTAAGGCCAGCAAAAAATACTTCCTCCTGCAGGACATAGCATATTTTTCGACGCCATTTCTTTGAAATAGTCTCACGATTCAAGTAGATACTCCCACTGTCCACACGTCGTTGACCACTAAGACTGTCGAGCAAAGTTGTTTTACCACAACCCGATGGACCCATAATTGCAAGCACTTCGCCGGGACTAAACGGCCAAAGGATGAAATAAACAGAAAACCATTTTTATAGGCCATTGTAAGACTACATAGTTGTGTTTACCTTTCTTACCTTACCATTCCACTGACATCGCTTAAAATCTTTTTATCATTGTGCAGGACATTTATACTCTGAAATGTCAGCTGGAGTGTACGGTGTTGTTCTGAGATGAATGGAAACGTCACCATTGCATGATCACCTCTGGAATGATTTCAAAATAAATACGTGATAAGTTAGGGTTTTGTCAATTTAAAGTGAAAGATGTAAACGTCAAATGACTGTCATTACTGTCAACTGGTTATGAAAGATCGATGACAAAAGCCAAGATAACAAATTTGCAAGGTGTACACCGAGGAAGAGCACATTAATCTTGCCAAACGCAAGATGAATTCTAGCACAAAATTCCTTCTCTACCACTGGTCATCGATAAGGTTGGCACTGGAAAGAGTGACATGACAGCCCATAATCACATAACTCTAAACAAGCCTTGACGCCGAGAAAGATACAACAAGGTGTGAGTCTTTTTAAGACGAAGCTGAGCCCACTGTGTGGGGTTTCCATCCACTAAGATGGAGGTAGGTTTCGCTGTAATAATCCTCTGAATTACCCCGGCGGAGTCCTTCCAGCGTTTGTAATGAACTCAACGGCTGCATCTCATGCCTTTTGACTGTTGAGCACTTCACCAACAATGTTTCAGTTGTTGGGGACTCGCTGAGTTTTTTCCTCAGGACTTCCCTTACACCGAAAGCAACCATGTCGCTAAGGAACTGTGTAAAGTAGAAATCCAATTCTCTGTGTTGTCTATCAATCCATGGCTGGATTTCAGGTTAAAGCCGTGTGTCAGTCTGCCTTTTTTAGAAGCGTTCCAAAAAACTTGCAATACGATCGGTTTTCGCCGGCCACATTTCAATGTTCTTCCTCACTAAGCAATTCTGACGTTCCTGTTCATCCGCAAAGATATCTATTAGAGATACATTCGGTCCAATGACGTGATGTGTGCTTTGTGTGCTTTAATCCCCATGGCATCCATCTAGATTGGTGTGGCTTATTGTAATAACCACTCTGGCCATCAGAATTTTTTGATTACAACTTGGCCCTTCTATATTGGGCTCCGTCGTTCGAAGTTCACAATAAAACTGCGAACCCTTCCCTTCCCTTCCATTCGTGCGAAAAATGTAACACGCACAACATGAATGGTTACGAGAAGCTAGGCCCTAGCTCACTTTGAGCTGTCGGATGTTTTGTTTATGTTGTTCAGAAACTCATGACAAGTGGAAACTAGTCACTGCCATATTTTCAATGCTCCAAGAGTTTGATCAACCTCGTTGTTTAGATCTATGAATCGTTTTCCTTTACCTTTGTGGATGCCTGCTTTGAGCTCTTTTCGTATTGCCTTCTAATGCTCTTGTAATTCGCTGAATGTTGCCCTTGCTCTAGAGCGTGTCTACAACCTTCTTATGTACTTGATGAGACATAGGACGCAGCTATGGAATTTTCTCATTTCATGGTCCAAGGGCATTCTGCCTAGCATTGAGGCATTGCATGACTTCTGCTGCCTCACTGGTCGCAGGTCACATCTGTACCGCATTTCTAGAGAAGACACAGGAGAATAACTATCCACCGAAGGGGTCTGGTTTCTAACCTTTTTTTCTGCGTTGGCCTTGTTGCTACTGGGAGAGACAATCACTATGCTTGTTATGGTCACTGACTTTCTACCTTGTCCTTCGCAGTAAGCAGTTGCTGAGAAGTCAGTGATTGACATAGCACTTCCTCTACAAAATGTGGGTTTATATGCGGTTGTTTATTAAAACGATTTCTAGGGTTGTAAAGTCCTCTAGAAGGGCTCTTCCTAGTCTAACCTTGCTGATTTCGTTTAGTTTTTTTCAGTTAACTGTACGCAACCAGCAGTTATATGGTAGTTTTTGGAGCTTCACTATTTCGCAATTTTAAATTCATCCTCTTGGAGACTGGACAACTACAGACTATGACATTTGGACATTTCTACTTTACAACAAAGTCAAAGCTCAAAGTCTACGCATCATACCACTTGAGAACTCCTCAAGGGGGGGAGATGTTCCTGACCACCGACCTAACCAACCTTCGTTTTTCACGGAATTTATGTCGAAATGCAAGCTGTTGTTATACAACGCCTTTCGACTTGACTTGGGTAATCAGTCATTTTTCTTGTGGGAAATTGTTTACTAAAATACAACTTTCCCTGACCACTACGCCCACTTCAAGTCGAAAGACTTGCCCCTTAAGTGTACTTAAATGCAAGTGTAAAAAGTAAAAAAAGATCAATTAATATAGGAGTGGAATAAACACCAGATGGCGTTATCTAACCACATGCATAGCATTAATGTAGGTCCACGAATCTCTAAAAGAAAAACCATTCCCGTGTCAAGATCTCTCCGAAATAAATTGAAACAAATTCATTACTCATTCGTACGCATGCACTAAGCACTTATCTGTCAAAGTGCCCCTCTGCCCCTCTTCTATCTTTCTCTTAATTTTTTTTTTTTTTTAGAATAAGGGAGCAATATTTTAGGTCATACATCCGTTATACAATCTCAACTTCATTGATACTTTTCACTTTAAATTATTGTCTTGGTCTACGTGCTGTTTGTCATGATGTTCACAGAGGAGACGCATAACTTTCCAAACATTCAAAGTTCAGAGTCCCCCCCCCCATGGCATGGCCTCGTTATATAACATAAAAGCACGTAGCCCTTTTTGGAAGTCCCCCCAAAAGATATAAAAGATAGCTCACGTCCATCCCAACACAAAGCATGTAACTTCTTTTTTTTTTTATTACCCCATATGCGTCTGAGTGGGCACTCACTCAGAAAGAACAAAGTGCATCTAAATGCACTTTCGAACACGTAACAATGAAGGAACGTGATTAGGGCTTCAAGTTGCCACGCGATGTAGACAATTTTGTCTTGAATAACTTTTACTTTTGCCATTTGTCGAGTTGTATGCCCTTAATTAAGTGAACGCTTGTGTAAAAAATAAAAATAAAATAAAATTTGTATCTTTTAGATGAAATCTAGAGAAAAAAAAATAGGTGAAGGTTGTCTTAAAATGTATTCAAAGCCCCGCCCTGGGAAAAATCTAATTTCTTTGATTTATTTTGTAGATTTGACTGAAAATCTATTAAAATGGCATTTTGCAACCATAATGACATGGCGGCCATGATTTGATGTCGGCTAAAGACATAATGAACAAAGTTCATGAACTTTTGGTTTTTTTTTTTTGTTTTGCAAAGTTTGAAACAAGTTACAACATTCGACTTCTGGCAGATACACAGATTGTTGTGTAGTAGATATTTTTAATATTTATTTACTAGTTGTAGACTTAGGTAAGGGTCTAGCTTATTAAACAAGAACGACGTAGATTATATAGAAGGGCACAACAAATACACTAGAGGGAGACTTGAAACACTTCAATTGTACAACGAGACTTAAAAAAGTTGCAAGCACTGGTCAGATCTATTGTGCTGCCCCAATGTCTATTCATCTGGCTAAATTGAGGCTTTTCATGAACCTCAATGGAGTTCCAGGTGCCGAGTTCCAAATACCCATCGGCCCGTGTAAAATAAAGCCGCAGGGCATTCACAAAGAATATGTTCTCCCATCATTTTTGTTCCCAGAAAAGCCGGCAGATATCTGAATAAGCAGAAGCGAGTTAAGAGCCATAAAGCAGTCTTATTTAATTTGAGGAACTTCTTGGCCTAACTTTGATTTCAGTTGATGAATCTTTTTACTTGCCTCAGACCCTTTGTGTTGTTGCTGTGTTCAGCAGCGTTAGTCAGGACCAACGATAACATCCTCAATAATCAGATTCAACATTTTGAAACACTGCCACGACGAGTTCAAATCCCTTAGTGCTAACCATATCGTTAAACTGTCACTAACTTTCTACCTTGTTCTTCGTACTAAGCAGTTGCTGAGAAGTCGATGAGCGACTACAAAATGTGAGCTTGTATGCGGTTGTTTATTAAAACGATTTCTAGGGTTGTGAAGTCCTCTAGAAGGGCTCTTTCCTAGTGTGAACCTCTAACCTTGCTGATTTCGTTAAGCTTTTTTCGATTTACTGTACGCAACCAGCAATAATAATAAGGGTCCCAGGACATAAGGGCATCCATGAGAATGAGTAGATAGCGAGCTCATGCTAGAATGAGTTTTGGGAAGGACCTGATAATGGCCTGACTTGACTCAATCCTACCACCACTAGAACTTCGAAATTACAAAAACTCGCCAATGAGAGATAAAGTGCACTCACGACATGCCGTACCTCTGGACAGAATTAAATAAATGGGCAAAAGCAAATCATGGCATCCAACAGAAGTAACCTATCACTTCTTATAGGCAACCTGCTGTCGGACCAGTTAAAGAGAATGCTTTTCAGTACGACACTCGTATGTTAAGGATTCGGCGACGTAGACGTCGAGAAGAACGCATTCCACCTCCTATGCGAATACCCAAGCCGTAGCAGAAACAGAAAGAGGATCCTTGGAGAACACTTTTTCAATGATCTGGGCGAATTGTCAAACAAGCCAACGAAAACCATCCTTCGGAACTTGGGTACTTAACCAGGGAGGCAAATCAACAATAATACTCCTTGTTCTAATTATTTTAGGTATCCCATACCGGGGAGAACAATGGATTCTTTTGAGATTCAACTGAGGCCTACCTTACAAGCGGACGACAAACACCTCTTCTCCCACCTTTCATTCCCCTCGGGCCGCCTTGGAATCTAAGCCACCGTGGATTATATTTTTTGAAGCAGAAGTGCCTGAGGTTTTTCCATTTCAGCGCGGCCAGCGTGGCTTATTGAGCTCTAGGATCTTATACGTAGACCAACATTACTACATTCTTCTGGCGAGTGATCTGCTGTAGACTTGAATATCTATAAAAGGCTCGTTGGAATCTGGCTCTACGCCTGTACTGCTAGTCTCCATGTTGGAGTCGTCTGTATATCTTATTTTTAAAGACAGGCAGTGTTACAAGACGGCAATCTTGAGATCGATTTGAATATGTTAAAGAATCCGCCCATGTCCAGTAAGGTTGCCTGCCTATGAGCACTCAGAAGAAGATGTGGTGGCGTAAGGTTTTGTCATAAGGCAGACGTAAGGCAGTTTGTTTCAGTTCTTGTTATCTTTTCCTGGAAAAGGAGACAATGAACGTTTTTTTTTCGGTTTAATGGAAGAATCTGTGCTTTCACCAACAACTGGAGGTTACTTTGCATCATTTCCGAAAGGATATCTTCGAATTTGCCTCCAACTTTTATGACAACACCACTTGCAGTTCTAGTTTTAACATCCCTACAACAAGAGAACATCAACCATTTTTGTTCAAAAAGCATTCAAGGTTCAAACCACCACCACCAGATTACAAATTCAAGTCCTTAAAAGCGAAAACTATTAAGACAAACAATCTATGTGCGTTAGAATGATGCGAAAGCAAAATTTAAATACGAATAAACTAGCTCTGTGGGTGTACAAGTACGAGTACGAGTATTGTTCGCATAAAACCTCACTTAATATATGTATTGTAGGTTATATTCGCTTTTGTTATACGTCGCACTTAATGTGTGTGCTCACCCGTAATCGTGCCGACGAATGACTTAGCTAACTTAGTTCTTTCCCTCAATTCTGTGGTCTAACAATAAGAACGTGCCATTTGTTGATAAATGAAAATTGCTTTAATGGGCCATCAACTAATGAACTTGACATTGAAAGTGAGGTTATGATGGCAAATGACTCCTTTTACCAAGGATAAATCAATAAAATTAGATGTAAGACGATTTAATTCGCATAAGGGACATGATTTGTCTACGTTCATAAATTAGAATGTTTAAGTCAGATGAAGGTAAACTACAATAACACCCTCGGACACGAACTAGGACCAAACAACCCTGCGGCAGAACAAAACCTGTTTCCCTTGTCTGTAGATCTCAGTCGGTGGATTACGAAGAGTGTTCCCAGTTTATTGAGGTACATAAGATCTAAATACTTTGAAGTCTGGAGATTTTGAGGCGATAGAATCGTAATGAAACAAAAATTGATGTGGCTGGCGTATTCATCAGTCACATAAGGTTGGAGCTCAATTCGCTAAAACACCAAGAGAGGCTCTCAAAGTGAAAATGTCATTAACACCTTAAATAGTGAGAGATGTCAAGCAAATCTTGCATTAAGCAAGCTGAATTCCTCACCAACCATTCCTTACTCAACTACCATGTAAACAAGCTGGACATAAGCCCTCCTAAAAGCCCAACTCTGCTTGATCAAGAAACTGCTGAACACATCTTATGTGAATGTTCTGTCATAGGTCGAATCAGGAAATAACACTTGGTCAGAGGATTCATCTCATAGTCAACAATTCACCCGCAAGAACAATCCCAAGGTGCCTCCATGATTTCTGTCTTGGTTAGGAGTAGCGTTGTGCCGCATAAACGATCTCAATCTTCAACCAAAGGTGACCCATTGAATTGTGCTACCACTGAATTTGATTAAACCAATCAGTACTCCTCCAGGAGTTCTCAGGAGTAGTAATCTTTCGAACAGGACAGGAGAAGTACGAAGAAAATGGAGAGTTGATTCTTCGACGGATTCTGACAAAATCAATTGAAAAGAGGCCGAGCCTTTTAGATGCTGATCTGTAAACATTTTAGCAAAACCAATCTATTAGAGCATTTTCGCTCCATCTTTGGCCAGATCTACCTAGAAACTTGACACGTCGTAAGAGCTGCATCCAGCATGAGAAAATGGTTACATGTAGCAAGTAGAACATGCATTTTTACTTTCCAGCAGAATTGTGGTGCCTTCCCTGACGAACTTATAAGCCTTGAAGTCTCTAAGTATGTCTCTGTAGCCTAGTACCCAAAAATACAATCAATATACTGCGCGATAGCTTGTAGAGCACCAAGGCTTAGCTCCTTGCAACCGTTCATGTTATGCGTGTTAAATTTTCGCACAACTAGCAAGGTCCTACAGTTTTTATTGCCGACTTTGGGCGACGGATTGAGAAGATTTTTCATGACAAATTGTACTCTCGGAGGTTTGTCATTGCCTATCGAGAGGTAGCCTTACGAAAATCTTGTAATTTTTGACTCGAACCTGAACCAGGTCGCTAAGCTCTGTGATGGCCCAGTGATCTGAGAGGCGAAAGGAGATCCTTAAATTAAGTTCTTTGAAGAAAACACCTCCAGGCAGCCCTTTACTAGTTTTGGAATTGTCTGTTTAGAAGTGAACACAACTGTCATTGTTAACCTACACATTTCCCCACTCAAATCGAGCGAGAATTGATGCTCGGAAGTTCTCTTGGTTTCGGTAAGGGGTAGTCTATGTTTGCATATCTGAAATTATGTACATCAAGTATCGGACCACCTTAAAGATACTTTAAGGTGAGTGCTCTGGCGGTCATAAATGAAATAAGTTGAAGAAATAAAATCAAAAATGTCAATGAAAAAAAACGCTCAATTTTACTGTCAAGGCCACAAACAACGTTACCTCTGATCTTGATCTACTATATGCACATGCTCAGTACTCAGATCAACGACATAAGTGAAGCTTGCAATCCCAATAAACACCCAGAAAGGCCATTCTTTTTAACTTTTCTTCCTCCCTGACTTTGGTCTCCAAGAATGCCAATAAGATTTCACTCACCAAATCACCAAGTCCAGTCTCCGAAATTTTTAATCCAACGTTATCCAAGTAAACTAGATGCATAAACTAACCATAAAAAAAGATACGAAACACGACAGAAAACAGCAAAAGAAACCAAAACAACCAAAAACAAAAAAACAGGCAAAAAACTTTCCAAAAACTCCATCTTCTCACGAAAGTCAATGACATTTGCGCACAGTAATTTGCAAATGTTTACCATTTCAAAGGCAAACGTCAGTCGAAATACATTAATTTTTTTCCTTTTTCTGCTTTTTTTCACTAGAAAACAGCGAAAGTGTTTTTTTTTTCGTCTTTTCGCCGCTGAATTAGTTGTACCCTCCGCTTAAGCCGCTCGGGACAAAGACCCAATGACTCTTACGAAAGTTCAAATCTGTGAAAGTTACCAAAAACCCATAAAACCAGACGACAAAAATAGCCGCAAAAATAAAATAAAAATACGAAAAAAAAAAAAAAAACTCCCGAACAAATCTTTTGAAAGTATCTGAGTCTGAGTTTGATACCGATCCGTTTGCGGTGTGATATGACTTAGACTTGGACATCCGATTCCAAGGCGAACATTAAAATGCAAGCAGAAGAAGAAGAAGAACGTGAACGGGTGGGCACCACCACAAAACACCTAAATCACAAGACAAAACCAAAATATAAATTATGCAATTAAGACCCTACGTGCCCGAGTGACCGAAATTTCTGGAAAACAATTTCGATTCTATCGATTATATGTCAATTGGACAGCTGCAACGAGGTGACGAATTGTTTGGGTATTTACCGAGTGTCGGAATACAATTTAGAAGCAAACGACAGAATTGGGTCAATCATGGAATAGGTCGGGTGTCACCCAATTTGTGTTTTTTTTTTTGGCATAGTAAACAAGTGACACATTGGCCTAAATTTAAAAAAATCGTAACCTAATTTCATGTGTCTCGTGTATTTTAATTGGATACACAAATATTTAGCAAGGCCAATCAAATTGATGAATCCTTGAGGCTTTGAACGATGTTTAGAAAAAAACTGAAGTTCATTTTAATTGTGTCAATTTGTGTGTCAAGTTTCGTGTTCAAATTTTAAGTTAACATTTCGAGGTTTGATAATAGGGAAGCAAAGGCATTTCAATTGAGATGAAATGGGTTAAGGACAAGTTCATTTAGAACATTTTAAACAGAATCATCTGTAATCAAAACTCAAGGCTAAGCAGTTGTGAGTTCGAATAGCATATCAATTTATTTAAGTCAAATTTTGGCCTACCAATCTGTCATAACAGCTAACATTTTGGTCTCCAATGGACATATAGGTTGGATTGGATCACTTAAATGGTTTTTCTGACTGACGGGTTTCCAATAACCACCGACTTTTCTATAAATGTGACGTTAATCATTACTCCCGTAGACCAACAATGTCCATTGTGTTCATTTTTAAAATTTTACGATACACAACATGAATTAAGTGGTCGCCGTGGCTTAGTAGTTGATGCATTGAACTGCTAAGCGGGAGGATATAGGATCGATCCTCAAAACCACCAAATGTTTTTTCGCGGCACCACCTCTTCGCAGGCATAACAAACCTGCAAGAGTTTAATCTGTCATGAAAAAAGCTTCTCGATCCGCCGTCCGGAGTCGGAAATAAAACTGTAGGTCCCTTCCATTTCCATTCGTGCGAAAAATACAACACGCACAACAAAAATGGTTGTGAGAGGCTAGGCCTTTGCTCTCTGTGAGCTGTCGTGCCAAATACACACACACAGCATGAATATTATTTTTTACAGTGACAGTCAAGCCGTGTGGTTATTTTGGTATCAGGGATGTTAAACACACAAAAATCCAAGTAAAACTGAACTTATGCTGTTTACCACCGTTCTAACAACCAAACACTTACTCTATCCTCCAATGCAAGGTACCTTGGTGTCATCCTTAACCCCAAGCTCAACTGGAAACCAAATATAGAATACGGCATAAAAAAAAGACAATTGCAGATTCCTACACCAAACCTTTGGTAAAAAGTGGTGCTTCAACCTAAGATGGTGCTCTGGATTTACACTAACGTAGTTCGTCCCATCCTTACCTATGGATCGCTCGTTTGATGGCTCGCCCTAAGCAAAACCTACAACATCATAAAACTTAGCCAAGTTCAAAAAACAGCTGATATCGGAACCACAGGAACTCCAACAGAAGCTCTTAACATGCTCATCCTGCCCCTGGACCTGCACATCAAATACATCGTTACGTGGAGCATAATTAGACTAAGAGAATCCGCGAAATCATATAGTCCTACGACATTGCTCTTGATTTGCTGCCTAGGGCTTTGGGCCTCGACCATAACTGTCTGCACGAAACCTAAACTCAAATTCAATAATAACATTCAAGTCCACTTCCCGAACAGGACAGAATCGAAAAAAAGCTCACTCCTACCAAAGTGCCAACTATCGATCTTTACCGACTGCCCCAAAAAGATGAAATGCGGCATTAGAGCAGGTGTCTTCTGGGCGGAACTAAACATATGGTACCGCGTTCCAGACTCTTTGAGTGTATTCCAGAGGAACGTAGAGATGCCAGCAAGATACTGTCTCAGCTCCACAACCAAAAACTCTCTTCTGAGTTCCCGGCTATAGGGAACTCAGGGGAATGAGAGAGCCAACGCGCTGGCCAGATGTTGCTAAGCTTTTGACGGTTCACATGCAGAGTTAGTCTATTGCCCGATTGGACTCATCAAGGAATGAATTCTCCAGCGAGTCTACGAATCACGACAAGGAAGACCGAACCTTCGTTCTAAGAGCCAAGCTATCTCAAATGCCAAAAGGCTTGCCCTAGAAGCATCACGTCGAATAGACTGGAAGGCTGGACTGTCTCAGGAAGTTAATATTCACAGATCGACAGCCAGATAAGTAAGTCAGCAATCTAATCCAAAAAAAAAGTACTCCACTTACAACGCCATCTATCTTCTATTCTGACAAAATAAACAATCTTCGACTCAACGAGTATAAATCAAATTTAAAAATAAGTAATCTTCCTCGTTATAGCCGTACAGCCCCGCTGGTGCAGTGCACAGTTTCCGATTGACCTCCTCTCCCAAAATAACCCGCGCGCCTTTATTTACGTTTCTCCACCGCAGCAGCGTGGCATTCCATGAAGCATTCCCAAATCTTTCGTCGAAATCTCAAAATGCGGTGTGAATTCCTTTCTCCGAAAAACCCAAAACGAAAAAAAAAACACTCTCTCCCAACACTGCATGTGAATGCACTCACTCAACTGTCTTGTCTATCTCTGTCTCCCCGTTCTTATATTTAATGAAACGAAGATGGGTCTTCATTTTCTCAGTGAAAAACAACAGAGATTACAGCAACAAAAAGGCTAAAAGTAACAGATGAAGAAAAATCTTCTACGAGTACTTATCAAACAGAGGCGGCAGAGTAAATAAAAAGTCCAATGAACCGACTAGGGGTCACACAACGAAAGCAAAGTTTCAATTTTTTATGTTAAGATTAGATAAAAAGACACAAATAGGTCGGACGGGGGATGAAGGCGGGACCGCCAGGGGGTCGAAAAACATATAAATCATTTAATTAAACAAAATCACTTGGTTATGAAACACACACACAACAAGTCGGCGAAAGTGCGCGATTGTCGCCATCATCACCGCAACGGTGTATCTATGAGCTAACGTGCTGCTGTCATATTGCACACACAAGCACAAAGTTTAGTCATAATTTGTCTGTCGGTAAACACAATCGGCCTGTCATCAGCCGGAGCGCCGAAAGTCACACTCTGTGACAGAAGGAGATTTTGAAAAATTTCAAAATTGTCATTTCCGCACTTTTGACACTTTGTCCGTTTGTGGTGCTAACGAAGAGTATTTACACGGATTACGACGGACAGACGATTGTGCGGCGAATTAATGGAAAATTCCGCCCTCTCCTCGTAATTGTCGTAGTTGCCGATAATGCAATTGGCCTCTCTTGGTGTGTGGCGACTGGCATGGGGTCGGTACACGCTGCTCTATTGTTTACATTTTTACGACGGCTAGGTTTTGTGTAACGTCTTTTGTTCGACTTTGGATTTACAGCAGAGGCAGACTTATCTAAGTACTCGTAAAGGTGCTAAATTTCGAAATTCACACATTAAAAAAGGGTCATTTAGGTGATCAGGTTAAAATTGTGAACGATTTGATGAGGTATTCAACCAAAAGTACACATAAGAGCACTGACTTTGCCACAGCATGATTCATAGATTGTTTTTCTATCTGAAATCGCTTTCTTATCTGGCCTCTCTCTCAAGAAAGAGAAAGAAAAATTGAAAAACGAAAGCAAAATAATTTAAAAATACCGCTAGGGGGCAGGTATCAAGGGTCGAATTGATCTAGTTATACAAGTTGACTTGGTCTTGGCAGCGATTAAATTATGGCCGAATCTATTTTAGTCCGTTGATAGGTATAAGGTCAGTGGCCGATGTTATTCATCCGTGTCTTCTTCGAAAAGTAGAGCGATCGTTGAACTAATGACGTGGCAGATTAAAAAACGGTCGGCACGGCGCCGCAAAATTTCAATTAAGATTGTAAAAATGCCTTTGAATTGACAATTATTGCAAAATAATGTGCATACATGACAGTCAATTGAGAATATGACTCAAAGGCATTCTACTGGAATGCAAAGCACTCCTATCTGGTATTTTGAAATCAGCTAAAGTACATAAGTCATTCGTTGCGAAATTGGGCAAATGTGAGTTGCTTTGAACCACAGATTTTGGCTCGAAAGCGGTACGATACCAACGACTATCGTTTCAGAGCACGAGAGTAGAAGGAATTTAGTTTTTTACGTAGAAGTACGTCTTGTCTTCGATTGCGGTATGGGGAACTAAATTTGAGGAGTGAACGTTACGAAAAAATGTAACCTACTTTTATCTCAGCAGCTCGCAAGTTAAATGGGATAGGGAAATGATTTATACCACGTTTCCACCAAAGCTAAATCCGGGATTTAACTAGGATTTAGCTAAATCCTCCTAAATCTTCACTAAATCCCGAGGATTTACCATACGAATTGACGTTTATAAATCTCTACCTAATAAAATATTTCAAAATAAATTGTAACAGCTTCAACAGCTGATTAGACAGCCAACGACAGAATAAATCCCAAAATTGACAGATTAGTGTAAATATAAATCTTAAATCCCGGTGGAACCACCACATATAAATCTAAATCTTTTTCAGCTAAATCTGTGATTCATTTCCGGTGGAAACATAGCATTATATAAAGCTAGACAGGGGAAGAAGCCCTGCAACTAAAACTGTATGAATTTAAGCGAGCTGGCAACGTCGTGAAATTTAACAACCAGCGTGTCCGGTGCCAAAACCATCGAATCTTATGACACCCGACAACGCCATACTCCAGCGATAGCTGGACTTTTATCTATTGCCCCTTGATTTACTCGTGCAAGAATCTACAGCAAAAAGCGTCCTTCTCATAAGTCAAATTGGAAACTGGGAATCCAGTCAGGGCATGCACAAGTATGGAATTTGTATCACCACACTGGATCTACATTGATATAAGTGTAACGGGGGAAGACTTTTCCTTGCCTTGTCAATTCTACTACCTTACCTAACTTTACCTAACTGGGCTGAGTGATTCGGGCCAACAAGGTGCAGTAGAAGCAGATATAAGGGTCCTTGAATACGAAGCTTATTTCAAACGTATTGACTGACAACACATTCCTATTCCTATTCATCTACGTTGAAACATGTCTGCGATAGACTCAAATTCCGTCTACACTTGAGCCTGATCATGGCATGGCCTGAGGAAGTAAAGCCATTATCATAGCACTATGAGTCGTAAGGTCCTGAAAGTGAAGTCATTTAGGTTCCATCAGTTAAGAAGTTTAGGTCATTGAAAAAGCATAAGTAAGTGATTTTTGTGATGTTGGCAAGGATGGGACATATACGTAGGAAGTGTACTGAACATCTGCCTTTCTTTCTCTTAAGATGCTAACATTTGTGCAATACTCAAAATGTTGCCCCCTATGATTTGGTTTCGACAGAGTAGTGTTGACATGGTCAAGAGTCCTAATATCTGTACCTAGTCTAGCTAGTACTTCCGCCATACAGTTCGATGGAATGACGCAATGACTTGGGACCGCTTGAAAGATACACCAATGATAAAGGTGACAGAAGGAATGGTGAGTGTCAAAGTCTTCCAAAAAGACAGTAGCGCCAACTTCCTCGGCTGTTTTAGAGCCGTCCGTAGAGTCGTCGACATATCTATGCGGTCTTTGTATCACGTAATGGAGTCATTCTCACTAAGAAGCATATAAGTTGAAATAGGAAGGTTGCAGTGATGCAATGAAATTTCGGTGTACCGCCCATTTTGATCACTCTATTGATGAGTGTCCCTTTAGTGTTAGGGCCGCGTTAGGGGTTGTTTGTAAACTATATATACAGATGTCTGAAAACCTCAAAGGAATAGCCAGTATTCAAACAGCATCCAAATGAAGTTAAAACATATTTACAAGAAATAGCACCTTTCATTACACCTATTCTATAAAACTCACATCCCTTACACCTTCAAAGACGAAAGCCATTCAAAAATTGCAAACTGATTATGTTAATTCTTTTTTTTTTTAGTTCAATTCTTGAACCTTGTTCTCTGTTCTGTTTTACAAGTGTAAACATGGCACGCGTCCAAATAATGCCGAAATTGCATTGAAAAAAAAGTCACAATTTCACGCAAGGCTATAAAAGTGCAAGCTATGATCAATTTGATCGTGCGTTAAAAAACAATTTATACCACGTGCTTGCAGAACACAAAATTGATATACAAACGTACAAATGTTTATGAAAAATTAGAAAGGTTTCAATCGCTTAAGAACGAATATAAGCCTTCTTTTACGAAAGTTTTGGTTTTAAATGATAACCAATATCGAACAACAGTTTTGTCCATGGAGATAGGAGTTTTAAACCCAGTTATCTCGTCAAATCGAAGGTTTCCAACGCTTATTCTTCATCGACTTTCTCTCCACAAGGGTGTGATATTTGTAACTGATGTTTACTCCGACATTGGAGAACTCCTCAACAGTGACATTCTATCCAATGCCTTGGATGGATGGTGTTTGTTATTGTCTTCATACACTTTAAGACCAAGTCGCTTCGCTTTTATCACGACACGCTGGGAGCATTCTACGAAGTTAAAATTGTCTGCATATAGTTTTGTAAAAGATAGCGCAGGGCATTCCATGTTAACACCTTCCCTACGAGATTGAAGAAGTCACATGGCATCGCGTCTCCTTAATGAAATCCAGTGTTTTCGAACTACGTTTATCCAGCGTTGCGCCATACAACCGGAGCAGTTTAGAATAGAATCCGGAATTCAACCGTCTTCATTGAGAGCTTAAGACTTTAAAGTCGTTGAAGAGGTGGTTAGTTTCGACTTGAAATTCGTGAGTCTTTTCCAAAATCTGACTCGATTTGCCGGAGCGGAAGTTACTCTGGTACGTTCCGATTAGTGTTCTGCAGGAAAGCTTGAAACGTTCACACAGCACCTTCGATAGGATCTTATATGCGACAATAAACAGGGGTATCCATCAATAGTTCTTGTAAGGCCTTTTTTGAAGATGGATAGCCCAATCATTGAGTATAAATTCGCCGGCCTATTCTTTTTTGGTGACGGGTGAATATCCCGCCTTGCTCATTGAAGCTCGAAACAGGGAACAAGATCAAAGAGAGGCAAATAACAGATGGTCCTCTTTAGACAATTGTGCCATCACAAGGAAGTTATGGCCGGACTTATACAAAAGGATATAAAATTCCTCTTCACCCCTGTAGGTGTGATAACGGGTCATAACACTCTGCGGTACCACATGAAGAAACTCCGTGTTACGGCAGAAGACTTGTGTAGAGGCTGCGGGGACAAGAAAGTCCATGAGGACACAACCCACTTTCTCTGACACTGCCCCGGCCTGTGCCATCTAAGATACAAATTCCTCGGGCGACGTTTCTTCCGGGATCTCGAAGAACTATCTGGTAAATTGGTGAACGATCTGAATGACTTTATCAAATCCACAGAATGGTTTGTATCACTAACGCAGTAAGTAGTTACTAGTACATTTTTTAATGCGGGTAGCGGGTAGGTCTTAGAGACCTGAGTGTGGCGCTGAGGAACTTCTCTTCGCCGGCCCACATACCTAACCTAACCTAAGTACCGAAAACTAGTAGGCTTGGCAAAGGCATTTAACGAACTAAATTATGTAACCAACGAACATGCGGAAAAGCGTTTCCCAAAAGTCTTCTTTCAAATAGAAACGTCGTTTCCATCTTTAAACAAACATCTTACCATTCTCATGGTCGTCATCATACTCGTTTGTGCTGTCATCATAGTCATCATGATTGAATGTCGTCAACGTACGAAACATCATGAACCGGAGTAAACTGCCATAAGGCACTGCCCTCATGGGTAATCAGCATTACCAATAACAGCAGCCCCTCCACAAGATAAAAGTACAAAAATTACGTACAACGAACGCATTTTAGTCATCGCGTCAATGCAACACGCAAAACCCAAGTAAAAATAACAACAATGCAACACAGTCAAGTTAAGTGTTTACTTTGCTTCTTTTTTTTCTCTTTTTGCTTACATAAATTATTTCTTTTAATTTGTTAACATATAACAAGAATGTAAATAAAAAATAAAAAAAATTAAAAACTTTACGCCAATGACATGAGAGAAAACAAAAATAAATAAAAGAAAAATCATACGATGACAGTAGCAACTACAGAATCGCATTGCATTGACAGTTGGAAGAACGCACAGTGAGGTCAAATAGGGGATTGCTAAGTTAACTGTGACAAATGACAGCGATAGGGGAATTGTGCATCATTTATTGGCGTCTAAAATGTTCTAAAAGAAAAGCATACCTGTCATATACCGATAGATAAGTCAATGTCACTTCAGGGCCGTAACTTGTACTTGAGAACCTTCTTAGCTTTATCGAGCTCAGAAGCCAGTGTTAACTGTTGTATCAAAAACTTGATACACCACTTAGTGAATCTTTTGATGACTTCAGCCATAAAACTAAAAATCTAGGGTAATGAGTTTAAGAACAAGAAAGAGGCCAGGAGACCCCTTTAATGGTTCATGGATGAAATACAAGTCTAAAAAAAAGGTGGCTAGAATCGGTTTCAATTTTCCATTTAAAACTGAAACATGAGAGTCTTAATGTTAAGCTATTCAAGCAGCTTTTCTTCAAACGACGAAAGTAAGGCGCATTATACTTCCAGCAGGTACATCTTCTCTGTCTTTCGGATCTTCAGTAATAAAGATTTTTCGCTACTCAGCTACCTAAAACGAGCAAAGGTAGGACAATCACATAGCCAATGCTCCGAAGTATTGTCGAGCCTCACACAAGCGTCGTAGACAGTGGTTTCATTTGACAAAAGCAGATTGACCCGCGATAACAACACAAATGAGCAGTCTTTTTTGCTGTTTGAGAGCAGGAATGCCGCTGACTCTGTACAGGCGTCGGAAAGTGTCCATTTGATCTGCCTGCTTCCTGGAGAATCATGACACCTACAGTCGCATTTGCTGGAAGCCCAACCATTAATGGAAGGTTCTTACCGAAGGCATGGTTACGGAGAACACCGGAAAAGTTCTAATCTGAACCTTACCTACCAAGCTCATTGGAGATCCCATTTCCGATAACCCCCAGGACTTAGACAAGACTTAGCAAATTCAGTCTTCAGTCGAATTATTTTGGACTTAGTAAGAGGTTCAAGTAAGCAGTAAGGCCTCAAATGCAAGCTAGCTATCGCTACACAGTACAGACGCAAATACTCTATCCCGTCCAACTCTTTTTCGCAGTACAGTCCACGGACATAAATAATCATAAATCTTTAGTGAAGGGGCAGTTATAGAATGCCGCTTTCCAAAATGACTCCCGCGAGGGAGCTATCGACTCAAAGAAGGACGGAAACCAGTCTCGTGGACAGAGAAAGCGGACCGTAAACCTACACAATAGTCAAATGGTATATCCTTAGGATTTCAATGAATATTCCTCGAGCAATGTTCTGAAGGCTTTAGTAATGAAAGCTTATTCCACCGCGAACCACAACCGACACATATCCTTAGAATTGTCTTATAATCAATGACAAGTTCTACCAAAGGCACGAGCCGCATTAGACTTAATGTGTTACAAGCAACGGAGTCGAAGTTCGTATCTAAGATTATTCCTAAATATTTTGCTTCGTTGGGGAGTGGAGTTCGGATGCCTTTCCAACTTCCTCTTTTTAGGGAAAGAGCTTACACGATCTGCCAATCACATCAAGGAAGGTATACTTTGAAGAAGTTTAACATATTTGGAAGCCTATAAGATGCCACAAGTGATGGTAAGCTTAGGTTTAAGTAGTTTGTAGATACAACTTCCGTACATAGAGAATGACTTTCACCATTCCCCAGGTTCTTGAGGGAAATGCCCGTAAGTGTCTTTCAAAGAGGCTCATGATAGGCAGGCACTAGAGTCCGTTTGACCAAATTCCGTCGTGTATGCCGTGGTCGTATAGTCAGTTTTACGAATGTATGTATATCAACCAGTGTTTACATTTTGAGACAGAGTCAAGCTGTCGTATGACCTGTTGCATCGTGTATGGCGAGGCCTGCTCACCCGCCATATCTTGTGTGACAAAAGAGGAAGACGGTCCTATAGACTCAATTAGACAATAATCAGATAAATCATATCGGTGAAGGATCTTTAAGAGGGAGAAAGCTACAGTAGAAGCAGTGTCTCGTGATGACGAAGTCAAACTGATTGAGGGGTTTTGATTGAGCCTAGCCCCAACCTATCTGTCAACATAACATTTGTTCTAGTTACATTCAATTTAAATGTGTAGCAAGTAGCATCCCAAATTTCCCTCTTTCGGTAGAATATGCATCAATGTGCCTTGTTTGATAAGTTCGCTAGCCCTTATATCCCCTGGAACATCCCTATCAGACGCAATCAAAGACAGAGTGGACCAAAACCAATTTCTTCCCGAAACTAATTAAAGTCCCTTATTCTACAGTTCGACGCTAGATGTCGCTAATTTTATTCAGTTTTTTGTAATTATTTTGTGGACTTGATCCACTTTAGAATTCAACGCTGCATATGAACGAAAAAAAATCTACATAAGTTACCCAAACCCACCCCACTGCACTTCAACAACAACATCATGTTGACATAGAGACGATGGCAGCGCGTATAAAATAATCAGTGATCGTTTATAAGCAGCACACACAACAGCTTTACAACGCGTCGCGTTCGTGAGTAATATTCATATCGCGCATTCGTTTCTCCTCTTTTCCCTGCAATGCAAACTCAAAAAAACACACACTTGTGCACGCACGCACGTATAATAGCTATAGCGCAGAGCCTAAAACAACACTAAGTTCCTATGGGGGCATTGAACCGAATACCGTCAACGCCATCACTATCGCCACCTTCCGTACGCCTAACCATTACCACTACCACAACCACCACTACAACCATCATCATCATCATCATCAACATCATAAAGCACAACTTAACTCGCTCTGGGGAAAGTGATGGAAGTAGCAGCCGCGCGATCAGCAGGCAGCATGCTACGCGCGCGCTATCGCGATCGCTTGCTCGCTTGCCATACGTTCCTCGTACATAAAAAAGCGCAAAAAGCGCGATTTGTTTAAAATGTAGGTATGTAGGTTCCTCAACTGTATATGGCCATAAAAAAAAACAACGAACGAACGAGCTTTTTTTTTAGCCGTTTTGTCTTAGCCCTCTACCCCCCCGATCGATAGTGGAGCTCTGTCGCTTTACGCTCTTTTTTCGGAGGCAAATTCATTAGATGTAGCAATAGCAATCTTTTTTTGAGGAATTTCACGTCGTCTTCATTCGTAGTCTCTGTGTCGCTATCGTACAAAGCAGCATAAGCATAAGTGGCTCTTTGATTGAATTTGAGAACGGGCCGAGTCGTTTGTTTTTTTATCAGCCAGCGCCTGGATTGGATTCATTTGAATAATCAAATAAAGAATTTCTGAGTCGGTATTTTTAGAAGCCAGCTACGGGGGAAAGAAGACACCAAGGCAAGGCGCACACAGCGGCCGACAGAAGATACAGTGTGAAGAAGTTATGATTACATCACGGAGACACCGACCGAACGACGACGCGACGTAAACCGAGGAACAACAAAGATACTTGATGGAGATTAAACTTTTTTTTCATTTTTTTTTTTTTCGTAAACGGTTATTGAACTTTCGAAATGGGGATGTTTTTGTAAGCGGGTGACGCGCTTCTAAGATGAACCAGACAGATAGAGATACGTGACTTTTTTTTTTTTTTTGAATGAGAAGTTCCATTTGGCCCAGATTCATCTGTAAACTGATTCACCAACGGAATATACTCTCGTATTGTCTGGGAGAAATTGAAACGCGGTTATGTTTTTATGAGCTCGGTTTACACAGAAAAATTCTGTCTGCGTTCGGTCTTCTATTTGATCGCAGCATAAGGTTTATCTCTTGGAAAATTGTCTGGCTAAAGGATATGAGAGGTGTCGTCTTCTTTGATGTGTGGAAGATTATGATGCAATGTCAGAGGGGCTTCTAGAAAGGGAGTCAATGACCGTATAAAAGCTTTAGGATTTAAAAATGTAGGCAACATTTATATTTCTCTAGATGGAGATAAATGATGACGAAAATCGAAATCAGGTCAAACTACTCAACAAGAACCTTATAAGTACGGTCTAGTTTGACATTTGTAGCTTTTTAACATTTAGAAAAAGATGTTTGTAGTGAATGAACTCTTAATAGGTTAACGATAGTTTCAAGATTCCCCACTGAAATTAGTAACTTGACGTCTCGTTTGGATGACGAAGTAATAACACTTAACTTTTAAAATATTCAACAACACACAACCTATTAAACGACTTGGAAAGAATGAGGATTTGACTTCATCATAAAGCACTTGCTATATAACTTCCTAAACCTCCAAATCCGTCACCTTCTCCTTTTAGAAAGCAGAGCAGACTGTTGTGAAGAACTGAAAAAGCTTGGGCAAGTTCCGCTGATCGACTTTATACAATTCATTAATAGCGCGAGTGGATTCGAACATGGACAGTGGTACCACAATCAACATTCAAAAGCCGCCAGAAAAGACTACTTTTTTATTAGATTATTTTGTCCAACTTGGAGTCGGTGTTATGACTTAAAACGCCTTCTTTTCACTGCAACAATGAGCGTTCCAACAAAAGGACTAATAAGCGGTTTCCGAACAATTTCGGACGAAGGCCGCCATTGACATTCTTGCCAGCAGCTGCAAAGGATGGTAGGCCATCGTTACAAGGAGGGTGAAAACTGAAGCATTGTGGCAAGCTAAGTGGTAAACAGGCCCACGAAGTGATCCCCACCATAGAGGTCTGGATAGAGCACGCAGGGACTGTAAATACCAACCTACGGAGTTCCCGTTCCGGCATTCGGCTATGGAAAACAGATTTGGATACGATAGCTCGCCCTTCTGCCCAGAATGTCGAAATAAAGAGGAAACATGAAATGTTCCACTGCAAGGGCTTCGCAGAGCAAAAAGTGAACCTGCAAAGCTGCAGCTTCTAATAAACCATATGATAAGGTCAGAGGATGACTAATTGGAGATCTGTTCCTTTGTAAGAGGCGTACAGAACGAACTGAGTAGTGTCAAAAGATTAAGAAGAATTGTAGAAGCAGACCGAAATGACAGAGCATAAGTCCCACAAAAGATCAAAGTTATTCCCATATGGAGGCGACGTTTAGGTAGGAACCATGCACCATATCATCAACCAAGTATGGGTCGACAAAAGTTTGTACAACGCCTGGAGTTTCAGCTCTACATGTCCCATCTTCAAAAAGGCGATTTTGTGTCTTGCATCGAGTACAGAGGCATATCCCTGCCAAGCGTCAAATATTAGATCCTGTCCACCACTTTGCACCACACTTATCGGCACGCCTCAATGTGATTTCAGGCAGAGACTTTTCGCAGATCGAAAGCACGTTGCGTAAGTAAGAAGTTTGTTGGGCTAGGAGAGGTAGATCTAGATTGTCTTACAGAGATGGCGGAGCAGTTCAATATTCACCTTTGTTGGGTGCCGGGGCATAGAGATATTCCAACTGCAAGACTGATGAACTCGCCAGATATGGAACAATCGTACCTATACTCACAGAGAAAATACATCCTGGGTATACCGATTGCTGCATGCAAACTTAAGCTCAAGCTGGATGCTATCGAGAAAATAAATTCTAGGTGGACAAATGGTATAACGTGTCTAGCAGCAAAGGCCGCGGCTAGATCTGAAACGCTCTAAGAATTTAATTTCTCTCAACAGATTGCATATCAGATCCGTAATTGGTGTTATCACGGGACACTGTCTAATAGGCAAGCATGCAACAAGGCTTGGCGTCCATTCAAACGATTTCTGTAGAAGCTGCATGGACGAAGAGGAGGAGAAAACTATTCCCCACCTTCTTTGTAACTGTCTAGCTCTCTTCCGTAAAAGACGACTCCATTTAGGGGAATTCTACTTTAACGACTTGGGCGATCTGATAAACACGGATTTCAGAAACCTCCTTCGCTTCACAAAAAGATCCGATTTGTTTGCCGAGTAGGTATGGAGATCTCTTTAGATCCATGTGCTATCACAATGGACCTATCACTGGTCTAAGTGTGATGGCTATAGCTGGCAGCCACTTCAATAGACAATTTGCGAAGAAATATACATAAGGGACGTTAATTTTTTAAAGAAATAGTTTTAAGGAACTGCTTTGACCCACATCTTGTCTGTCTTTTGTCCTTCATATCTTTGTTCATAATAAGTTTAACTGATCGTTTGCATGAACATGACACATGAACAAAACTTTTCAGGAAGTTCTTAAAACACACATCAATTTAGAAAAATAAACATTTTTATTAAAAATTGTAATCGTTGCGATAGCAACAATTAATTTATAGTCACCGTGACCCAATTATTTATCAAAAAATTTCAAAAATACAAAACAGAATAGAACAAACAAAAGCTAAACACAAATTTCATTTCGATTTTTCGTTTTCAGTTGCGATAGCACAAATGGACTTTGAAATTTGCTTGGATATTATTTCAACTGAAATGCAACCAAAATTGTGAGGTTACAAAAGAAGGATACTGTGACTTTTCTTAACGACACATTGCTGCATGTTGCCCACTTCCTAAGCCATCCTCATAACCTCTGGCTATGGCTTGACATTTCAAATTCTCGTTTTATACTTTGTATCTCCACTTAAACTTTCACTTGGCATTACCTACATATGCAATTTATATATTCATCCCCTTCCTTGTTGCAGCACAACAGTTGCAGACCACTCCACGAAACCACTTTGATAAACACACTCTGACACATTTTGTATCTTTTTTTGCTCGATGTTTCTGCTTTTTAATTATAATTTTGTGGCTTAGAAAGATGCATTACTGGTGCAACGTTCAAGTATCTAAGCACTTTCGCCTTGTGATGCTATTTAAATGATGTTCCCCCCCTGTTACTGGACATTCATCAATCATCCCGAGGAGAGAAATCATACACACGCATGGGAAAGATTTTAAAATGTAAAAGTATTCCATCTTCACCCTCAAGCCTTAGATGATATATACAATGACGATGTTGAGCTGTTGTAAAACCAAATGAATTATGAAGTTGAGCAATTCTAAAAAAAAAAAACGACACAGAAAGACTAGATTTTATGTGGAGGTTATGTTCAAAGATAGGCACGACATGGGAGTGTTTTGTCTACAGTTGCACATAGCACGCATGGACCTGGTCACTAAACTCAAAGAACTAGCTATTAAACTCCAAAGAAATTGTTACCCTACCATGTGTAGGGGTGATCTTTTAAACACAAAAGTTTATCGGACTCGATGTCTACCTCTTCTAAAGCCTCGACCAGCAGTCTAGTGTTGAACACATACCTTACTTAGATCTAGCGAGTGCGGCTGGTTAACACAGCTACAGATCACTCATGGACCTACTCATCGAACCTAGCTTAAGAACTGGTCAACAAACTTGAGATCCCTATCTGGAATCGTCTTGCAAAACTAGAAAGTGGCCGGGTTCGATGTAAACCTCTTTTGACAGACCCAAGCCTTCGACAAGCCTAGAATGCTGAATCTCAAGCGAAAACATACCTCGCTCAGGTTAAGCAAGTACTGTACCGGACATAGAGAACTGGCTAACCAACTTGAGGGCCCTCTTTGAGATCGAACGTTTTCGAATTCGATGACTACCTCTCCCGCCTGATCGAAGCTTCAACCAGCGTAGATGTATGTTGAATTCTAAGCAACCACATGTATGACTTGAGTCAAGGAAGTGTTATGATTATTTGTCACCATTTATGAGCTAAAAAAGACGATTCGACACCGAAGTCTTGATGTGGAACTTGAATTGAAAAGTTGTTTAATCCCAGAAACCTTGGGTATTCATAGAGGATCTTACTCATTCTGGACAGCATCAGAAAGCCAATAACCTTTTCTTCGTAGATGACAGCAAAAAATGTCGAAATGACGAAGTCACTGCCTATCGTCCTCATTGGGTTGGGTACGAAAACTCCAAAATTAAAAACTCCAAACTAAAATCCTCAAACCAAAATCCCCGAAACCAAAATCCCCATATAGGGAATCTGTATTGCACCGCTTCGCTCCGCTACCGCTCCGCTTCGCTACTCTGGTCCTTTTATGTCCAAAATCGTTTAGAAGCACAGGTTTTTGTTGAATTCCGAGTTATGGCCTTATATCGCCTTCGCCAAGCAAGTAATAGAGCAGAAAAGCGGAGCGGTAATCGCAGGACAGTTTGGAGATTTTCTTTGGGGATTTTTCAAAAGTTGGGGATTTTGGGGTTTGGGGATTTTGCACTTGTGCATTATGTAGGTATCTCGTCCTCATTCTTATGTGAAGAAAAGCGGAACATTTTATAAAGCTATACAGAAAGGGCTCATCAATGTCGTCCTGAAGGTGCTTCTTTAGAAGGCAACGACCACTTATTTTGAAATTCACCTGGAAGTAAATTTGACACTAGTCGTTCCTTGATTAACCGACCGAATATCGTTGGATTTTATCGGAGATAAGTCCCTGATGAGACTTTTGTAATAGATTTTACAGACGCCTCGGAATGTCACTGAATCGTTGGTGAACGAGGAAGGAATTCAATTTCCTTAGCGTCTTTTGTGGGTTGGGATCCAGTGCAGAATCACCAGGTTGTTTCGAAAGACCTTAAATGACTTTAAAGATTAACCTTTTGCGTAGCTGAGCAGAGCCCTGTGAGGACTGTCGAAGGAGATGGGGAAAGTCTTGTCGCAGGAGTTAGCATGCAAGTAATCACACTCACTTAGACCTTTCTTTTCTTTTGAGACTGAAGATCCACGTTAGAGGAATTACAATGGATCCGTAGAAATCTAAGTGAAGACCAACCTACCTACCAACCTAACATGCAGGATTGTTCTTCAACTTTCGTTGGTTGCACATATTTCTGCCATCTATAAGAAGGAACAGTTGCCGATGCTAACTCAGAACCTTTGTTGGTTCCTCTCTGAAAGACTGTCTGGTAAAGACAAGGTAAAAGGAAGGTCTATGTGAAATGTGCTTCAATTAACTGATGGAGACTTGGGTGGGGTTTACAAATTTAAGGAAGTGAACTCCAAGATTTCTAAGTTAGCTCTCAGGTGTATGTACCGAAGCCCCGCTATTGCAGGGCAATCGCAAAGGAAGTGCTCGAGAGTCTCTCCTTCTCTTCCTCGAGCTTTACAAATTGAAGAAAGTGAACTCCAGGATTTCTTAGTCAGCTTTCATCTGTTTGTATCTTAACGCCTCTATTGCAGGGCAATTGTAGATGAAGTGCCCGAGGCTCTCTTCTTCTTTTCCTCGAGGTTTAAAAATTTAAGAAAGTGAACTCCAAGATTTCTAAGTCAGCTCTCAGCTGTTTGTATCTTAACGCCCCTATTGCAGGGCAATCGCAGAGGACGTGCTCGAGACTGTTTTCCTCTTCCTTCTAATTCGGGCAATTGAAGGACATGTTTGTTCAGATTTGTCTTTCCGGTGTAAAAATCGAACATCAGTCTTAGTCACATTCTACCCAGATTAAGCGTCCTTCTTGCTTGGCTACAAGAGCAGATTTGCATCTTTCACCTTCATTTTCTTACGTTTTGCAAACGAACTGCTATAAACGACTTTAACAACCTTTAAAGCTACACCAAGTCCATAGCTGCACCGCCCCTTTATTCGCCAATTCATCCGCAGCTTAGTTCCGTGTTACATTGCAATGGTTAGGTGCCCAAAGTAGATAGACCTGGGAAGAGGTTTCTCAGTTTGCCCAACATTCCTCCACAAGTTTCGAGTGGGTTCTCGGGTTTGCGAATCCCATTAAAGCTTGCACGAGAGCAATGACATTTAAATTAACCACGCTATGCAGATGAACTCTCTGTATGAACATGACACTTAGGTGTGGATCGCAGACGTTGCTATTGCATAAGCTTCTTACTGCAACTTTCATAGTTTATTGTCACGAGACTACAGGAATTCGTACGTTAGAGTTCGTCCAAAGCTTACAGACTTACAGTTGTTGATTCGTTGATCTTTGAGTAAAAATTTAAGTACTACTGCTCATCTACTACTGACATATGCTAGCAATTTTCACTGATAAAATGCTCAAGTTGAATCAAAACATTGGGGACAGATGCATCTTAAAACACCCAAGTTTCCTCGACATTTACTGGGCCAAACCATCATCTTCAAACGAAATATCCACACATACTACGTGTTCCAAACTAGATAACACAATAAACATACCCTACTTGAGGTTAAAGATTTCAAAAATCCAAACAAACACCCACACGAGTCGGTGTCGACAACCAAGACGGCGGCGGCGGCGGCGGTGGCGACTGAGTGTTAGGTGGGTGCATTCGCATTGCTCCCGGTTTGCTGCACCAATGGTCATATGTATGCAGAAGAAGGAATCCGTAAAAATAGAAATTCGTGGAATTCATGTTGTTATTGTATGACTTTGGGGAACGGCTCCCAGTGGTGGTGGTGGTAGTAATGGTGCTACTAATTCCACAGCGTCAAACATTGCCTGCGGTTTATTTTCGTTTAGCTGGAGTGTTCCCTATATTCACTAAGTACAAACGCAATGCACTAACACTTTGCTTTTACTGATGTATGTGTGTGTGTTTTTGTATCTATGCTCTGTTGGGATTTGGGAGAGACCACATAAAAAGAAACAATCTTTCGTTTGACTGGACTGGTAAGTAGGTAGAGGTAGAGCTAGAGATGCATGTAGTACATGGAGGGGATTCGCTTCAGTCGGGTGAAAAGTAAAAGCATTTTTAATCTGTGTTATTCGGTTAGTTTTTTGCTTTGTGTGTATTCTTTGCGATGGTTTATGTCTTTCTATCTCTCTCTCTCTCTCTCTGTCTCTGGGTTGTGTTTATTTTTTAAAGCTGTTTTGTTGGAGAATAGTGAGAGTATGTTAATAAAATGCGTGTGACTTTTAAAACACGACAAAATCTTTGGTACTTTTTGAGCGATTTAAAGGAGTCTTCACGAAAGATGGTTGTTAACCTAATAACGTAAGCTTGTCTTTACTTAATAATCAAAACAGCCTGTGGCCGGTTAACCAAGCGTCAATGGCTTCAAAGATAAGCTTGCTTTAGTATCACAGGTGGTAAAAGCACTAAGTTCCGACTTGATGATTTCAAAATCCGTAGAATGCTGTTTCAATGCTCTTCGGTTCCTTCTGACCAATGGCCCGTAGACAACGCAAAAGTCTTGGTGACATCTACACGAGTTCTATTTTGACCTGATCGTAAAAGATTCATATCCTTCTGAACAAAGCACAGTTGTGTAAAGTATTCTATCTTTCTATCTAGCATTGGCCTTCGAAAGGCGTTCTAAAAAACAGGAAACCCTTCACAGATCCCAGCAGAATGTGAACTTATGAATCTGAAAAGAGTTGACATTCGCCTAGTCAAGTCGGCAGCTTATTCATTTTCCTCTATGTCACCAGAAACTCAGAGGATACTGACGTTGGAACGACGATTCAATGGCCTCGATAGCGGCTTGACTTTCGCTTAAGAAAGCAATGTTTCTTTTGGGTGCAGTGTTGTCCGGCACGCTTCTCGAATCGTTGGTGAAGATCAGATCAATGAAGATCGCTGTATAGGTGTTAATGTTTCATCACTTTATCGTTCTTTGCATGTGTATGGGGCGTAGTCTGTCATGGGTGATACCAGCTTCCTTGGGAGTGAATTTAGAATGTTTCTATTGCTACAAGGCGTTGGTAGACTATAACAAAGATTCTCTCAATTTGACTATGCATTACGATATGTTGTACAAGTACAAGTAGATAAAGAGGGAGCAGGTATAAAATCACATTAAGAGTCTCGGTCGGATATGTCTGCATAACACTCGCAGTGCCTAAACCAACTTCCGAACAGAGCTCCATCCTATCCTCGATGTAGAAATGATTGAAGTGCTTGCCTGGGAAGTTCAATTATAGTCAGTTTGCATAGAAATTGCTGGTTTTAAATGCAAAATAAAACAGTGCTTAGAGTCTTATAACATTTCGATTTTATAACAACCCTTAACCTAACTTAACATAACCTCAATCGAGAATTCCTCTAAAATATGTACTTTGAGGCTAAAAGGAAGCGAGCGTGCAGATGAACTAGCCAGGCAGGGCTCAGCTCTATACGGCTCACTCCCGGCAAGAGTTCACATTCCGCTAGGAGCGGTTAAAGGACAAATACAACCATGCCAACCTCCAATGGAGGCGGTTAACCAACTGCGCCATATCAAGAAAGATATGGCCGACTTACGATAAGATTAGAACAAAAGACCTACTTAATAGAACCCGCCCAGATATCGCCAGATTCACCGCGATAATCACGGGGCATTGACCAATTGGAGACCATGCGGCCAAACTATTATAGATATTCCATACAACCCCCACTGCCGCAGTTGCGGGAACGAACGCAGGTTGAGGTCTTCAACGACCTCAACGACATTTCGGCTAAAGGGATACGAGATCTAATCGTTTTTCTTAACTCCACAGGCTGGATCTAGGCACCGACTTTCTCACATCTTCAACAATCAGGTCATACGAGTCGTGGTAACAAAAAGGCTCATCCTAGTGCTATTTGGGTTCTGTTGAACCGCTACCTCTACCCAAATCACCTACCATGTACTTTGAGAAATAAATTCTTCGAAATAGGTTAAGTTCCGCACGATCTCGTCATTCAGAAAGCTGCCTTTATGTGTGTTAGGAAGGGTTGTTCACAGCCCTTGGCACTGCGGTTTCTCTTGTGTGCCTCAAGTTACCTTGAAATAAACGACATTTGTCTGGATCATTTGACATTCCACTCATTCTAAGTCCGTTTGACATTCGATGTTGCAAGTGCAGACAAATGACAGTTTAGGAATTCCCTGAATTCTCACACTACGACAAAGTTCAGCCCCTTATTTTAGAAAATTCTCGTTAAGCTCTTCTTTTTCATGCACCCAAGCCTGTATACTATGTCTACTGTTCCATTCAATTTCAAATAACAACAACGAACTGCGAAAAAAAAAACATAGAATCTCGGGATAAAGCCATAACCTCACAAGTTCAATTCACTTGTCGTCGCTCTTGAACTCCGCATGTAGAATACGTGCTGCTACTTCGGTCGTCTCTCTGCACTCCTCGCCGGGTATCAATCAAAACTACATACAATAACGCACGAAACAATGCAATAGCGGAGAAGCAAAGAGTACTCCTCCTAGCAGTAGCAACTATCCGAATCCCAAGTAGTATAGCCAACCAACACAGAAGCTCACAGCATTGTGACAGCAAATAAAAATAAAAAAAAATATTTTTATTTATAATTTTGTTTTTATTTTTATTTTCTTGATTTGTTGTATCTTTTTGCATTTAGTTACTTTGTTTGAATAAAATCAAATCAAATATAGTTAGCAGGCTTCGTCGTCGTCGTCGTCTGTGTATAGGGTGATTGGGGTGGTGAAGCCGAGAGGGACGTCGGCCGATTCCGCACGGTATCAATTCATTGAATTTCCTCGTGCGTACGCTTGTGTACGAGAGAGTATTGTAAACAGCACGAGTTCATTAGAACTTCAAGTTCAATGAACCAATACACTTTTAGTCGGGTGCGGGTTGTTGTTATTGTTGAGTGTGCTCTAGGTTGCACTCTCGTTTTAGTTAAAATAGAATAGACAAACACACATACAATAATAGAAACACGAATAGAGGGGTGCGACAGTAGCAAAGTGCGAAAACGAAATTTTATTTTATTACGTTGACTTGTATCTTTTACTGTGTGGTGTTATGCGTCCTTCGTTTAGTTTATAGCGCCTTAAATCACTTTAGTTGCTAGATTTGACATTTTGACGGTTTTTTTGTTCGCCTTGAATACAGCAATTATGATTTATGACTAGTTGTCTGTGCGTAAAGCAAAAGTCATCGTATTGACTGAATGTTTCCCTTTATCACATGGTTTTCCAACTAGATTATTGCAATTGACGTTTAACTTGACATTTGACATATCAAACTTGTTGGTACGAAGAGCGAAGAGGGCTAAAATTGCATTGTGCGACTGTTGACATTGACAGTTGACATTTGAAAGGCTCAAATCATCTTTTGTTTTTGCAACGCGGGTTTCATTTATTTAAACACAATATTTCTTCAATAGAATATTGATAGTGCTAATGGGAGGACAGTTATTGCAAATAGACGTTAATTGTAGCAAGTCACAGATCTAAGGCTAAGGGAAACACATCTACAAACACAAAACACCGGATAGAAGCATCAGGAGTCAGCGCGAAGTCCTCTAAAATGCGTATACATATCTTGATTTTTATGGACGACTCTAAAACAGCCGAATGTGTCCATGCTGGTGCCTTTTCGGATGATCCTGACATGCACCACTCCTTGTCTCCCCTCAACCTTTCAAGCTCTAGTCACACATATATCTCAAATTGCCAAGTTGCGATAAAATCTCTGCGATGTGATCTCGCACAACGTCACACGACACAGGTTTCATGGCATTTTTAACAATTCAGTGAAGGGTGGCGATGTTTCAGTGGATAGTGTGTTCACACGTGACCCGACCTGTGCAGGATCGAGCCCGGTCGGGGAACAGCAACAGCCACCGAAAATAAAAAGAGAAAAAGAAAAAAAAATCAATTCAACGGATGACGAACTAGCCAGACAAGGCTCCTTAGGTACAGACAGGAGGAATCTCGATCATGTCCATGCTCTTATGTCGTCTTCTAAACATGGTATGCACAGTTCCTGATGCAATGATCAGAAAACTTTGCTTTGGTAGGAAATTTGCAACGATCATCTTCAAGCGTACCGACTGGTCTGATGGTCTCTAGTCTATCATTGAAGCTTGGTTGAATACATAGACGCACGGTTTGAAAATTAAGTATGGAACTGGCACTGGACCCAACACCAAAGTTCGATACCACTCAGAATGTTTCCCTATATTTTCAGGCTTAAATCTATGCCATTGCCAGGGTAAGGGATAGGGGTTTAAAAGCACTAACAGCTTTAAACACTTACTCTATATAATCCAAGGTAGTTAAGTACTGCCAGAAGCGGCGCGAGGCCTCACATCCTCTAGCTTCAGAATCAGTTCGTTTAGGACTCGATTACACAGAAGAGGAGGTAGTACACCTCGTTGGGATGAACCTCGGTGTGGCTTCTTCTTAGCGGAGCTTCTACCAAAAGAGACATTGATCACTCTGCTTTAAGAATGTGGTGCATTAAACTAAAGACTGATTCGCAAATGTTAAAGTTTTTCAGAGCATTGATTATCGAAAGTGTTCCAATGTTGTGGAATACTTCTTTAGTATCTAGGAATGCAACCACTGTGAATTTCTTGAGTGAAGGGCCGTTTCAACAGATTTTACCCTTTGATAGGTGTGTTGCAACAGTCTCCACGATATCCTTTTCTCCAAAAATGTTCATAGAAAGGAGGTGCTGTTTATCGGCCTAAATGAAGTGTGTGTGATGCCTTACCTGCTTTGGGTGTAAGAATTGCTTTCACCTCAATCCAGGCACTGGGTGTTGTACCAAGAGCTGGACAGTCTCTTAGAATACTAGCTATAGAAGACGTTTGATATAAACTATGGCCTGCCATCAAAAGAACCCCTCGGTTCGTCGGGGGGCCCTGGAAACTCATCTTGCCCACATCAAATTTAGGTCTGCTCCGCCGCTGAGTACTGCTTTGACGTTAGCCAGATATAACGGAGTCAAACTGTTGTGGGTGCTCGTACATAGGTGTGTAGAGGAAAATGAGAATGCAAATGGAGTAGCCTGGATTGGGTAGCTTAGGAAGATTTACCCTGTCATCCGTTAGATCAATTCTGAAAACACCTTACAACTTAAACTTAAATGAAATATCAACGTTTAAAGTGTAAATTCCTACGAAGCTTGAAGGTCCTTTGGGTTTTCTTATTTCTTGTTTATGGTTTTAAGTATAACAGCTTATTCATCTACCTATCCTATCAAATTAAGCAAAGATCCGAACCTACTACGCTCTCAAGTAACATACAAATTGATACAAAGCCTAACCAGCTTAAACGACTTACGGCTACATAGATTGACAGGCAATTAGAAAGTCATGAATTGTTGTAACAAAAAATGAAAAAAAAACATGAATTGCTTGACCCTTTTCAACCAACCAAACCTCTGCAACAGTAAAAAAGAAATATGTTACCACAGTGACCGTCCTGAATCATTGTCAAGATCAATGCTGATTATATACAATAGAAAAAAATTGCGCTTACAAGCCTTTATGTCATATCTATTCAGCACTCAATAAAACTCATTCAAGTGATACAAACGGAACGTCAACATTTAGAAAAACGATAGCCAACTAGTGCGTATCTTACCACCTGAGTGATTTTGTTATGCTCATTGTAACCAGTCATACCGTTTGACTTGTAACTTAAGACGTAGAAGCTTACAAATTTTAAAGTTGTTTTCTTATGTAGGTAATTTTTGATTACAAATATGTAATTGGTAAGAGCTCATTAGTTTTAACAATTGTTTGAGCAACTGATAGAATGTGTACAAAGCATTTCCAAAAAGTGTTTATGGTTGGAGCAGTGAAATTGTATGAGTTTAAGACTTCTTGGTCATGAAAAAAGATAATTGTTACTACTCTTAGTTCGACTTTTACTTATTCTTTCCATTAAAAGTCAGTGAAGGGTTTCCTCTACTATTTTACCATTTTTTAGTCACTTTTCTGCTGACATTCATTCATTTAACAAAACATGCTTTTGTAGGTCCTGACAAGGCTCCATAAAACAGCTTTTTCATCGAAAGTTTTTTTTTTTTTTTTTATAATTCACTAGTGCTAAAGGGGTTATGAATACTTTTATGATGCTAATCACACAGCGCTAGTGTTGCTGTAGTGATTTTTTGTAACTCAGCTCGTATAAGGTTTCAGTCTTTTTGCTCCGAGGGTGGTGTCCAGAATGACTGGGGAGGATTATTGGTACGATGCCATTGTTTATAATTCACAGTATTTCTTTCAAACATTGGTATGACTAGTAATTAAGAGGATCATGTACATATGTGGATGCTAAGTAGATATGAGGCATTCATGGGCACATATTCAGAGCAACAAAAGTCCACTCTGACTATTTTCGATCGACGAGGTAAAGAGACTTGACGTTGGACACCTTAGAACGCCTGAAAATGCTAGAATCTGCAGCGACCGAGAGCAAGTGAGTGAGAAACTCTTAACAGTGCATTCATCAGCAATCATTGGACTAAGTATTGCAAGGAGGTGGCCGCAACCACTTTGGGCTTCCATCCGCCCGCCACCAAATAACATGAAGAGTGCCTTCGGCGGAAGAATGTGACAGTAAAAGCGCTGGAGCACAAAACAAGGGCAGGTCGAGAAGAGCATATAGAACCAGAAGAAGGCAAGGTACAACGTAGAAATAAGAAAGGCTGTGCGGGCTTCTAGCTCAAGGAAGTCAAAAAATCTCAATATTTGGAATTTTTTACAAAAAGCAAAGCAACTGGCTTCAAACCTTGAACGTATGGGCCCTTCAAAAGGAAAGGAAGTCTAGTAACCGAGATGCAGGGAATTGTTGATGTGTTTAGGCAGCATTAACAGAAGCAGCTTAATGGATATCAGATAGAGAGAAAGAAGCCCATATCCAGTCAACGAAGAAGCGGTACAAACTCTCAGCTTTGTAGAGGTTAGCGAGGGTATTAAGTCAAAAAAAACAACAAAGCCGCTGGCCGGGATAGGAGAAAATGGAAGGGTGCGCTGTTTTGGCCAAAGACACTTGAAGGTTCCGGAGCCCGATAGGTTAGTAAATAAGGAAGTTCAGTACGTCTCCCAAATGATGAAATTTACGGAAGGGTTGTTTACAGACCTTGACAATGCGGTTTCTTTTCAAAATCCTGATGTGCCTTTTCCCTTACAGGTTTTATTTGAACGATGTCAGAAAGTTAAGGCAACAAGCTGTTTTTTAAGAATAACTATGCCACTAAAGATTCCCTTTCTGAGTTAGGAGAGGGCTGAACTTTCGGCTTTCACTCCTAAGGCTGAATCTGCTCCGGCTTAGTCCACTGAAAATTCTAAGGTTGTTCCTACCAAGGTTCACAATGATTTCAGATTTTCTTTGTAATTATATCGGAAAAAGCTGCTTTAGCATACCTGTCCTGGTATCTTAAGCCAGACTTCTCTGGATTCTTCCAGGCATTCACCATTTGCATATCATTTGAAGAGTAACTTGTTTGCCCCACAGAAAGATTCGGATCCAAATCCGTTATGGACAGGAATCTAGTGAGGGTTAACAAATTGCTTCACAGATTACAATGTAAGTTTCCAGGACTAGCTTGGATTTGATGACAAGTCGTTTAAATAGCGACGAGTGGTGTGTAAAGAAAGAGAAAGAGAAAGAGAGAAAGAGAAAAGAAACAGAAAGAAACCCTTTTAGCACTAGTGAATTATAAAAAAAAACAGAGGATGGTTCACAAGGGAATGGTAAGGTTAGGTTTTGTCGCTGCTTACGCAGACCAACATTTAGCTCAATTGACATTAATAGACATGTATCCTTAAAAACCAAAAAGAGAAAACGCTGGATTGGACCCAACCGTAAAGAGATGGAAATCTCAGAAGGTCCCGCAGTTCAATATTAAGTATGTAAGTTTTCCAGCTTGTTAAAGACGTGATCGCCAATAGTTCGCCTTTCTTCTATAAATCAGAGGAGGATGTTCGCAAAGCTGGTTGCCGAACCTTCTTCAACTCAGCACCTGTTTCAAAAGTCGTTGTGGGATACCATGAGTCGCTCCCCGTCAAACTTGTGCATTTCTACCACTGAGTCTAATCAAGGAGAGAGCTCTCTTCTTAGCAAAAACTGACTACAGTGTTCTAGAGTTTCCAAATGTATCCAGCTCTATCAAAGGGAAATGTACAAAATGAACGGCAAAGAACGGTTCTATCAGCTATTTCAGTGCCCAACAATGGGTCACCGTTTTGCTTGATAATATCGCTTTTTGGTTCGACTAGTCCTGATCTTATGACTCCAGTGCCTTAATGACCATTTGACTGTCAATGTACAGGGTGATGGCATTTATCCCTGATTAGCCTTGCTGCTCATAAGGGGGATTATCCGACATGCACGGTTTACTACGCTGCGTGTGTTAAAAGTCCCCATTATCCGTCAGCTTGCCTGGCTGCATAAAATGTGTAATACATGAGTATCCAAAGTTGCCAGAGAGCCCCACATTGATGACAAACTAGCAAACCTACGATGCCCAGTTCCTTTCCAACTGTACTGCATAAGATTTGAAAATCAAAGATTATCTACTCAATCCACTACAGACACATCCAATCAGAACTAACGAAGGAAAGAGAAAAATGCATATTTGCCTGGCCAAACGTTAAAATGAAGATTTACTGAGAAAAATACATAAAACCAAACGAATACAAAGTTGTTAAGCTGTTACTGGCTGCATAGTCAACCAACTGCCTGTGACTGGCTTAGCCAGGCCTACTGCTGCCTTCTGACTTGGCTTACACTTTATAGCCTAGCGAGCGTTTTCGCTTCTCTAGACTTTCGAGAGAGTGATAAGGAAAATGTTTGTAGCCTCGAGTTTAACGACCTTTTGCAGTTCGAAATTGTGAGCTTTTTGTATCTTTTTTTTTTGTTTTTTTTTTTTTGTGAATATGTAATTATTTTTTTTGTTGTATCTCTCTGTACATGTATGTATGCCGCTGTGTGTGTTTGTTGTTATTCTCTTGAATAACTTTCAGCAAGTTTTTTTTTTCTTTGTCTTCTATGCTTTCCCACTGTCACAGTGCATTTCTTTAAAAAAAGAACCATCGTAGCGGCAGCATCAGTTAAGTCTCCGTAAAAACAACACAACGCAATGATTTTTTTTTTTACAAAAAAAAAAAGTAATGAAACAGACAGATTGTAGTGAAAAAAAAAAAGTATCTACAATCTACACATACTATAGGATACCTACATAAGAGAGCAGAGTAAAAAAAAAAATGTGTATTGGCCCGAACCGGTTAATAAACTCAAATGTAGGTCAAGATTTGTGGTGATAATACAACAAAAACAAAAAAAATAAAAAATAAAAGAAAAATAAGAAATAAAACAAAAAAGCATTCAAAGAAAGAGAGAAAAACACAGAAAAGAAGACGAATACGAGAAATGAAGATACGATAGGAAGATATGCTAAGAAGGGTTGTGACGATGTCGAGATGTAGCGACACGGTCACCGCGGTGGGGAATTAAAGTAATTTGTTGATTTCTTTCACATCTAGGTAGGTAGGTTGATAGCACACAGATGCTACAAACATATATATTATATATGTGGCGGGCTCAGGTAGATCGGAAGAACAACTTTGTGAATTTCTATAAAATGTCCGATCTTCACCATGATGATGATCGTTGCATTTAGTCTCCTTTTCCTTTTTTTTTTTAGTTGGATGCCACATACATATGGAGATACATGCATATGCATAATTTTTTTTTTGTCTCCAGATCCTTCAGAGCCGGACGGACACCTACATATATTAAAATATTTTTTTTTATTTTTATTTTGTCGAAAAGGACAATAAACTCATTTGAGTAAAATGCTGTAACGTAAAATGTGGTAAAACGTATTAAAGAGCTTCCTGTCGTAAAGATACGACCAAAGAGAGCCGGTAAGTTGGTGAAACAGTGTGAAGAAGACTTTGGTTTGATTGGATGGGGATTTTTTTTTAGTAGGATTGGGTCCTAAATGGCATTGAATCGTTTAGGACTTTATAATAAGCAAGGACAGAGTGATAATGAACTCAATCTGTATAGTTAGGTGGGAGAATACTTGATTGAGATAGAGGAGAAAAAATAATAAATGCAAATAAGACACATTTTAAATAATCATTTTAGAATTAAGGTTTATACATTTAATAAGCGGCCATTTTGAATTCATTAAGGTAGTTGACGTTGGGAAATTCACTGAGCAGGTTCAACTTCAGAAACTGAACTGCAGAGAGAAGGAAGAGCAAGGATCTATGGTACACTTACTCTGCAAATGTCCCGCCCTTGCCTACATTAGGAAAACCACTTTAGGCGAATACTTCTTTAACGATCTAAATAATCTAAACTCCGCTAGCTCGACTGCTAGGTTAGGAAATTTAAATGGTTTTGGGATTAAACCCTAGGTAGAAGTGGTAGATGAAACTTGTGAACCTACCAGAGACACTAGTAGCGCGGATGCGCCGTTTTGATACCACAACTCATGTGACCTGGATGTTGATGAGCGCAGCTTAGAGTGTAGTTTTCATATCCATCCTGTGGGGTTGAGAAAATTGATAATGTTGCAGAATTTTATGTAAGAAATCTCGGATAGTTCTTTCAAAAAGGGTTTTCCGAGAGTGCGCTGTCTGGCTCTGGCATGTGCCGGGCAGTCACAGAGAAAGTGAAATACCTACCGTTTCCTTTTCCGTTTGTGAATTGTCGCAACTACAGCAGTGGGGGTTGAACGGAATATTTAACTTGGCAGTGTGTGGACCAATTGGTCAGAGGCCCAAGCTAATTGCAGCGATTCTTGCTGTCTCGATGCGGTTCCTATTGATTAGGTCATTCGTTGTTTTTATTTGAAGTGGGCCAAATCTGTCTGGTTATGGCACAAGACTTTTCCACCGAGAGTTGGCAATAGAGAGAAAGTGTTGGAAAATTGTGCGCTTGATGAGTCCTATAGGGGAGCAGACTGACTCCAGGTTAAAATCACATCCGGCTAACGTGTCAGGTCTCTCGTTCTCCTCTATGTTACTATGGTCGGGAACCCAGAGGAGAGTAATGTTAAACCGAGCGTTTTGGAGTAAACCCTAGCACTTAAAGATATCGCAATAGTGCCACTTTTAGTCTAAGTGCACCACTTTCCTTAGAATCACTTCGAACAACCTACTAAAACTTCGAAAAGAATGATGAATTCCCTTTCTTTCTAAAGGACGATACTGTGGGCAGCCTTATCGATGTAAACACCTTCCTAAGTGATTGCGATGGTGTAGTGGGTAGTATGTTCGCTTGTGAACCTGTGACCTGTGCAGATTCGAGCCCGGCCAGAAATTAAAAAGAGAATCGGATAAAATCTGAGTTTCTCAAACCACACTCAAACCAGTTTCTGCCTGGGAGTACAATGGACCGAAACGAGATTGAGTGCTCCTGGGATTTAACAAGAAACCCTTCCTACCTCGCACTACGCGCAGAACCATTTAGATCAACAAACAAAGTTCTTTACTTTGTAGATATCGAGCTTGGCTAGGTCTCTGAAATCTTTATAGAAGTAGTACTGCTCGAGACTTTTCCTGATAAGTCTTGATAGAACAGGGCAGGTGCATAGAATGTTGATAACTGCTCCTTTCTCCTTTTCGTCGCTACAGCTTCTGCAGAAATCATTGGAGGGGACACCCATTCTAGTGGCATGTCTACTTAGCAAGTAATGTTCCGTGAGAACTCCTACTAAAGTGCTTATGCATTGCCCAAAATTGACAAAAGTCTTCTGATTCTCCTTAGATCCATGTTAGGCCAGTTCTCGCTTCGACAAAAAACAACTATTGCTTCTTCTGGCTTCAGTATCGAAGTGAAATTTTATCGACTCTAGAGAAGCAGGTGATTCTTTTTGCGGGAAGGTTTTGAACTGTTTCTTTCTTTACCAGCTCCTCCACTCTGCAGTATCCACTTAGCCTTGAGGTACATACATATGTATACCTCTTTCGCAGACTCATTCAAGACAAAATCAGGAAGGAATCTCATTTAGGAAGCTTGTATCCACAATCTTCTTCATTCGGTGGCCGACCAGATTTCAAGACTTAAGGGGAGAATTGGAACAAATACCGAGTTGAAACCCGATAATTTAGCCTTGATCAACCAAGGTTTCTCAAAATGTATCCAGCCAGACTAATCCTTCAAGACAATTCCGCATTGCTCTTCTCATCCCTCATGAATCAGACCCCGAGATACCTAAACTTCTCCACCTGCTTAAATGCGATTTCCCCTAACATGCAATGTGCACTGAAAAGGTCTTCTGGAGACAATTTACCACCTCCAACTTGTTCACGTTTACCTTCCTTCCTTCCGAGTACGGTCTGGAAGAACCAAAACATCTGCGAAATGTACAGGACTGATCCTCAAGTCTCCTAGTAAGAAACACTTTTAGCTAACTCAGCAAATTTCAATCAGAGGATTGGCAAGAGTAATTCTTCGCGTTCCCGTCATTGTCAAAGTTTAGAGCAGAGCCTAGTTAGACAAAGTCACTTACTACCTCAAAGTTTAAGATATGATTGCTAGCCCTTTTCTGTTGGCAGAATGTACTTTCTCATTACCTACCTTGATAGAGCAGTTACCAATGAAAATTGTAGACTTTCGATGTCTAACATTAATGGCCAAATCCTTAAGGCTCCTGTGGAACGGAACGTTCACGCTTTGACAGTTGAAGTAAAAAAATGGTTAGCCTAACATCCAATGTGCTACCTTCTCGAGCATTATATGACAGCGACAGCATCTATGAACCAAATGACGCTTTCGATGGACAATGCGCTACAGTAATATATGATACTACGCCGCGGATGCCACACCAGCTGAAGCAGAAGAGAAAGATGGTGAAGACCAATCAGTCAGCGAACTGAATCAGAAGTTTTCAACTGTCCTTTCAACCAAATTCATCCTAGGCCAGATCTGCGAAGCTGTTGTTAGAGGGTACAGGTCCGGATTGGTAGACAACATGCTCAGCCAATCGAAACCGGAAACCGCCTTTCACACAAAGCTAGCTTGGCTGAGCAAAGCCAAGCAAGAAAGCAATGGGATAAGAGAAGACCAAGGCTATAGCCGCTGGGAATAACCTTTGAGTGGGTATTATCGACCAAAGACTGCCTTCCACCGAATGCCTGTGTGGAAGAATGTCCCCTTAGAGGGAAGGATAGACGTAGTTAAATGCACAAATCCGAAGACTGGCTACAGTTTAACGTTTAAAACTCAATGACAGTGCAATTCAATATGACTCGACACTGGGTTGGTAACGAAAATGGAAGGAGAACCTGGTGAAGCAGGAGCCAGTCTCTGCCATTCACTGCCTTAAGTAGAGGATTAGTGAAGAATCGATAAATGGACCATAAACGAACATCTGCGAAGATGGGTGACTGGCTGCTAAAAGAGCGAAGTTCTGAAGCATGACAAGAGGACCGAGGACTTAATACTATGTGAGTGTTTGACACTGGCTAACAGAAAAAATGGTATTGTCGGCTATCAATGCATTTAAGCCGAGAGAAATGCTAGCGTTGAAAGGAGAAATTGCAGTTCAAAGGGAGCTACAGAGAAATCTCTAACTGAGGCATGAAAGAGAGACGAAAAGTGACCCAAAGACAGTTGGTAACTCCGAAAACGAAAGTGAACTCCGAAGCTGAGTATCCTGTGTAACCATTTTCCACAGTTGTGTCAAGCTCTTGCTCAATTCAATTTTCCATCCATTAAATGGACCATCACTTCTCTGTCAACTCAATCACTTCCCGCCACAATAAGTGGACACTAATCGAGTTAGACATTTGCTCTACGGTTCATCTTTCGAAACACTGTAGCCCATGTAGCCCTGTAGCATCCCAAGTATGATTGACAGCGTCTGCACTAATTTCGTTTGACCAAAAAAAAACACAACAAATATCGGACAAAAGAATTGCATAAAATACAAATTGACCTACTTACTGCAATTGCAGCCCACAGTTCAAGAATTCCACGGAAAAGGACATGAATAAAAATTCGGTTTTGCTCATTCATAAGTCACACACAGCATTATACAATAATTTTCTACAGTTCCCCTTCGGGAAAATAAAATAAAAAATTTATAAAAATTATTATGTAGGTATTATTCAATTGACTTTTTGTTAACAGAATTAAATGCAGCTCATTGTTGCCCTGAGAAGTGGTGCATCAAGTGCCTTATCTCGCATGAGCCAGCGCGACATGTACAACACTCCATTCGTGTATGTACATGGTAAAACTACAACAAATCCAAAAAAAAAAAAACGAATTAAATTCAACAAACGAAACCAGTCGAAAATAAAATATTCACAACGCACTACTCTCGGAAACAGGCTTTGGAATCGGAATTTAGGTCTCTCACAGCCGGCACTCACTTAAGACCTGGGAGTTGCTGGAGCTGAAAGGAGAACCCGACACAGAGAGAGAGAGAGAGCGAGCGGCAGAAATGGGTACGGGATTACATGGGGGAACAGACAGACATTCCCCAATTGGTTATGAGATTCATTTTGGAAAATACTCGAGTTCGATTAATCTGTTGTTAGCTGAGTGTGACGTAAGCTGATAAGGATTAGCGCAGGCTTGCTAATTAAACGTTTTTTGCAAAAAAAATTCAATGTTAGACAGTCTCAACTAAAGACAGACAAAAATGGCGGTGCGGTCTGCAAAAAAGTGCGTGATAATAGTTTCTAATTTATTTATGCCAATTTGATTAGTGTGCAAAATATTCACAGGTCAAGATCACGCATATTATCTGACAGAAGTCACAAGCAATAAATGGATTATGGGAATGGCATTGACAGCGGAAGGGAAAAGAAAATAGTTTGGAACGGTTGGAATGGGCCGAAGAACGATTAGAATTGTCAAAGAAATGTAAGCTTTAGAAAAAGCTATCCGTTGGAGGACGGGTGCGACTTGGAACTTAGACGCTTTATAAGTGGAATTATTTATGAATTCCAATTCGATACCAATCACGAGTGTTTATCAGCATTTTTTAGAGACGAGCTACATAGAGAACTGTCTAGTTTTGACATTCGTGCCAAACTTGTCTGTTTCAGTAGCATTGTGGTCCATCAACATCTTCGATGTCAGAAAATGTCTTTCTCGAAAGAATTGTGCAGAATTCAAAAGCCAACACCAGAACCACAATCTTTCAAAAGTCCGTTCAATTACTAGCATACGCTGACATCACCAGGAGAACGCAGCGTGATATCAGTAGCGCGTCTGTGAGAATTGAGATAGAAGCGAGAAAAATGAATCTAACGGTCAACAAGGGTAAAACAAAGAACATGCTGTCACCAAAAAAATGACAAACAATACCGATCTCACAAACAGAACTTCACCCTAGACAGATATAACCTTAAGGTACTTCAGGACTTTGTCTACCTAAGTTCAGCCAGGTCGCGTGAGTCGTATCATATCCGTCTGAAATCTTAAACACTTAATGGGATCAGAATCGTCCCGCGACAACAGATCTAGGTATAACACTAGACACATGAAGGTGTGTTAGCCAAAGCAACTCGAGCACGGATGGTATACAAAATATTTCCATGATGCTCAGGTCAGGTCAGTTACAACATACGAAGTAGTAGCGTGGTTTAGAGGCTGAGTACGGCAAAGCCTTTAAAAGTTGCAAATCCTAGCTTGTGTGTGCATAAGACGAGCCATGAGAAGATAGTCCACTGGAGGTAATATTAGTGCTCACCGCTCTTCAACTACTGCTAGCAGGAATTGCCAAAGAGACCATACTAAGAATAATCAAAGATGGCATCAGGAAAGAAAAATGCATCGCGCGCAGAGAGTTAGAAACTCTTTCCAAATCAGTTCCGCTTCCATACTGGCCTGGAGATAATACGATCAACTGGAAGCTAAGCAGTAAAAGAAAATAGAGCAGAGAATCGAAAGAATAGCAACTCAAACCAAACAAACTGGGGCTGATGAATACGAGTGCATGGGAACTTCTTCCAGAATTTTCGTCCTAGCGAAGAGAGGTCTACGTAATCGACAAATGTGTTCGATTTAATCTTGATAGGAAAGGCTAAAACAGATATCACGATACTGTCAGATAGTCAGATTGCAATCAAGGGCTAAGCTCTCAAGAAATAAGGTCTAAACTGGTGTGGGAGTGTCTAACAAGGTCATCCTCTACTGGAAGCGCCCGATGAACTAGCAAAAAAGGGATCAGGAGAATCTGGACCGGACTGGAACCATACTGCATCAGACATGATGAGAGTTAAGTTCAAAAAAGATTGCGAAAGAGCCAACCTCTGAAAGAAGCTCTAAAGGTCAAAGAACTTCTCGGGAACTTTAGCCGGAAACTCTGCTTCGCATTCTTAGAGGCTTAAAGACGATCTCTGGAAACTGGGTCTAGAATAACATTGGCATTGCAGATTTTGCATAAGGAACCCCAAAGCAACTGCCCAAGGAATGTAAAGCATTACTCCAAAAAGAAGGAAACATCTGAATGCCTATCACTTTTAGCAGATGATGTCCCATCGCTGATGTGGCCATTCGAATACCAGGAACCAACTTATCTTTAATTGTTGGAACTGGACATTCTTTATTCTACTTTTCCTATCCACAAGCCATTAGGAGTCATTGTTTTAGCACGTTAAAAAAAAAAAAACGAAGAAAGCTGGGATCCGTTGTTAGGTCTTCCGCCACTTATTTGGACAGTTTTTCAACTTTTCCAGTGACAACACTGAAAAAAGGCGACATGTGTAGACCGATATTTTAAACTTGGAAATGAAAAACCATCGAAAAACCATTCAAAATGAGGTAACAATTTACGAAACAAAGAACATGTAAACAGATGTCAATCAGCATTGTACGAGTGACCTCATCATGTTTAAAAATTGAGAATTTACCTCCCTTTGCCATCTTAGACCTTGAAAAGAGCTTATACTTGTATATTGTCCAATGTCGAATTGGCAGAACGTTGAAGGTTAACTCAATGTATAAACACTCAAGTCAACGAACTTTCAAACCTTCAAAACTTTTCAGAACGTAATTGGGTATGACTAAACGTTTGTTACCTCTGCTTCCTAAATAATTTGCCTTAAAGACTTAAGTAGTTCTTTTACAGAATAATTGGATTTGAATGTTTCAGCTGTCTTACCTATAGAGTCCATACTGGTGGTGGTAGTGTCGACAATGAACAGTCTTGGAACATCATTTCTGATTAACAGCCTGAGGAATACACATTCACGAATGTAGATGGCTAATGAAAAAAAAGCTTCGATGGAAAACAAAGCCCCTAAACCTTTTAATCTCAAACGCCCTTTACTGGACAGGAGGTCGAGAAAGTCAAAACCTTTCTTTATCTAGAAAATGAATGGGCTCGACTGACACCGAACTGCATATGAGCAGCAGAATCAGCAGAGCAAAAGCTGCCTTCGAAATGTGCTATCAGCACTAAAACCAAGCTGAGACTGTTCCGCTTCAACGTTGAGTCAGTACTTCTTTGTGGTTGCAGTGCATACCTGACTGCGAACCTTTGTAAATAGGTGAGGATTAACCGACCACACCGCAACCAGAACCAAGACTTAAGAACGAAAGAATTGACGCAGCATCGGGCACACTACGCGATGACATTTCTTGACCCAGTCAGGCAGACGAGTGAGTTGCACTAAGCAAATGTGGTGTAGGACCGTTAAGAGCAAGGTCACTGGGGATGAGCTAGAGGGAGCTTAAAAGTGTTGCAGAACTCCGCACAAGATGGCGCACCCTATGACTCAAGGGCGATGAAAATATTTAAGTAACTAAGTACAGTCATAACCGCTTACAACGACATCGCTTATAACGGCCAAATTCTTCAGTGCCGACTGCTCCATTACAATTATAATTATCGATTATAGCGACGTATCGCTTATAACGACCAAATTCATCGGTCCCTTGAAGGTCGTTATAACCGATTTTGACTGTAGTTAAGTACCTAACCCGACAAGGGACAAACTCAGTAGCTCCTCCTGTTCACAAGCCTGTCTTGTAGGCTTATAATTCATTTCGGTCCAATTGAGACAATCTCTTTAGAGCACAAAGAATTCCTCACATAACGAAGCTGTTAAGCTTCAAAAAAAAATAAACCACTTAAGATTATGAGTCCATAATCCGATGAGTTGACGAAAACAGGGCGTTTCCTCAAATAGACAAACCTCATCGTCTACAAAGAATCGTCATCCTGCAAACAAACAAAAATCCGGTTCTACATACATATGATGAAAACCTTCTGCCAATCCCTTTACAATTTGCGTTAAGGGATCTCCCTCGCTTAGTCGACACAAACATGAGAATTTTTGAAGTTACAAACCTTGTATTTGCTCCCAATACGACTTTTCCCATATTGATTTCAACTGTCCCCGAGGAGGGTGCTCCGCCTCTTCCCTTGACAATTCTTGGCGTTGCTTTTTCCAACAGCAATTGCTGTTTACTTGGATCGTCGTCAACTTCCGTTGTTACCGCCACTGTTGCTGTTGTGTCCTCGGTGACCGCCACCCTTATATCTGAAGATGGAATTGTAATGATATCTTCTTCGTTATCAATTTGAAGATGATGATGATCAGATACACTTGTACTACTGCTCGTACCGTTTTCGATTAATGTTGCCAAAAGTTGTTCACCAAAAATGAATAGATCCTTCGATATAATCATCGCACAAGGAGATCTTGCTCCTGTCACTTTTCATGGAAAATATATAGGGATTCGGTGGGGCGGATGTTAAAACGTAGAAATGACAAAACAAATATGCACTTCCTTTCGAAAAAAAAAAATAAATTAACGAGTATGATTCCACCGTTAATGGGCGATTTTATCCCCGCGATCGTTTTATTTCTAAACACGCAAACAAAATAAAAAAAAATAAAAAAAAATTGGCGGCAAGTTGTCTAAGAGGACAAAAGGAGGAGGAGGAGGCACAGTTAAAAACGCCAAAATGACAACGACAACGACAACGACAACGTCAACGACGATGAAGACGACTCCAACTGCGACGACGACAAAGAGGCAGAAGCAACAAACGTAACGAGAATAATTTATTCCAGAGAAAAAGATCGCGAAGATCACTGTGTGTTATTTCCGCTCTAATAAATTTCCATAAACATTTTTTTTTTTTCTGATTTATTTTCACTCCTTTCCCTCCCCTCGCTATGTGTGGTGGTTGGTATTTTTCTAGTAGAGAATCGGAATGAACAATTTTCTTTTTCAACAGATTGATGATCTTCTGTGTGTCGCGGCGGCGGCGGCGAGAAACGCGAATTAAATGAAACTTTTCTCAATTAATTAAAATACATATATATATATCGTATGTATAAAAATATTTTCTCTCTGCGTATGTGTGGGTGGGTCGTGCGCGCGCGCGTAAAATCAGCTGCTGCTTGCTTTATATATCGTTACATATATGGCACGGGAATAATTATTTAAAAAAACACTTTTTAAGATATTTTGACTCATGAAGGGCGATCGTTTCCCACGGAAGCAGAAAATCACTAGCAAGATCACTAACCGATAAAAGCGTAGACTAACACTCGACTCCGGAGGAGGCACAAAGAAATCTCTTTCACTTCTCGGATTATTAATGAAATCCACACTCGTTGTCGAATTGATGTGTGTAGAGAGAGACTGGAGACACTACTGTATTGTTGGTTAAAGTAAGGAAAACGATCGAAAACGAAAGAAAAATTATGAAAATAAATACAAAAAAAAAAAAATAAACAAAAAAAAAAAGAAAAGAAAATTCGTTTCACTACCCGCACCGTGCGTCGTAAGAGCGATTAAGTCCGACGTTGGTGATGACCGCTGAACGTATGAAACATCAAGTTTGAAAATTCAAATTGGGAATGGGGTGCTGCTCTGCTGCCTGCTGATGTTGCACGATCAGTGTTTGTGGCAGAGAAACTGAATTGTAGTCAGCGACAGTGCGCCCAGCAGATCCCCAAAACGTTGAATGGGGGGATAATGCTACGGGAGCACTGGAATGGAATGTAGATTGGATTTCTCTTTAAAAAAAAAATGAAAAGAAGCTCTTACACGAGAGTTTGCTCTTTATTGCTTTTTTTTTTTGTAAATTACAGAGGGGAATGTCGTGTAGAAGTGTTGCCATTGCTTTATATAATATTTCATTTACGAAAGCTAAAACATTACGTCATATCGCATGGGTCGATGAATTTCCAACAGCTTGATATTTTTGGTATAATTGAAGAAATTAGGCTTATGTTCGACCACTCGTGATGCCACTTTTATACAATTTGTCAAATTTGTCATACTTTCAGTCAGTCAGGCACCACGACTTTGGAAATCGTGCTACACATTCCCTCATTGGACATTAATTGTAGGGAAACGGTAATGAAATTGGAGCTGCAATGAAAAGACCTAATGTGCCACTGACATCGGAGAAGTATATATCCCTCTTTAGAGTTAGACTTGCATTGTAATATTTTTAGAATAATTTTTGAAAGTGATGTACTCTAACTAAGCCTTGGCAAGAATTGTCCGCCCTAGAGGTTCGTCAAAAATTTGGTCCAATCTGCTAGGAGGACGAATGGGGGGGAAGATAAAACCGCGAACTCTACGAGCTGCACAAAGATGTGGATGCAGTCCAGAAGTCAAAAATCCGTCGACTGCAATGGCTCGGCCACATCGAGCGAGTGAATGAGAATGCTCCAGCTAAGAGGATCTTCGAATCCCAGCCACCTGGTTCACGAAGAAGAGGAAGACTGAATCTCCGGTTTAAAGATCAAGCAATCGCGGACGCCAGAAACCTTGGTCTAGTAAACTGGAAGCAGCGTGCCCGGGACTGTTAAGGACAGAAAGCGGCATTAGTTCAGGCTCACACCCTCCAAGGGTCGCTGGCCTGATAAGTAAGTAAGTAAGAGCTTCGTCCCTAAACCAGTTTCCCTGAAGAATTTGGAAATGCAAAGTTATACAGTCTTATTTGATATTTGGTACTTGCCCAGATTAGAAATAAGACATAGAACACCACTCTCGGAGCAAAGATTGAAACCTAATAGCACCTGAATTTCAAAATCACTACACCAACACTAATGCTGTGTGAATAGCATCACAAGTGACTTATAAAAAAATAGGATTGCGTGGGGAATGGACAAACGTGACTAAGATAGCCGATGTCGAAGAAGCTAGTATCTTTTCGATTCCCTTAAGCAAAAAGCAAGCTTTTAGAATTTAGACTACTGATTCACTGCAGTGTTTTTCAAGTGGAAGTTGTGTTAAGCCGTGGTAAGGTCCATTTATACCGTCCACCAAGCAGTCATTAAATCCCTCAAAACACCAATAATAAGATCTCAATTGGTTTAGCCCTGTCGCACATCTCTAAAAGAGATATCTCACACTTGTAAAGTTCCTGAGTATTGTGTTAACCCAGGTAACTGTAGAGCGGATGAATTCGTCAAAAAAAAGGTTATCGACTTCCAAAAGATATCACAAGCTACAAAAGAGGTGATTGGTGCAATTGCACGAAGCAAACTTAGGCACCCTAGGCAATCTAAGAACTACCAGATCATTGCACAATTGGTAGACGTGCCTCGTCCTTCCTTAACTTCAGTCAAACTCTTCAAAATTTGGTTAAATTTTCTTGACAACCCGCCACTCTCATTGGCTTAACAGCGATCTTTAAAGCTGAGGTTTATACCACTAAGCTTTGTGAGACAAAATTTATTCCACACAATCTTAATTAATCGAACTTACTATACTTTTGATGAGGCTACAGTCCTGGGAGAGCTTAAGCGTCAACCAACAAGTCTCTCTTGACAGCTCATTCTTTTGTCAGCCGTCCAAATTGGATGAGGTCCCTTTTTTGTGAACGGCATCAGAGGTGAGGTCTTCTTTTAGCATGCTGTACCTCTATTAACACAGATTCTCCGGGTTGGAGTGCTGATGTCTATCCGCTCTCCATATCCTTGCCATCCAAGATGGTGGATTTGAATGCTTTTGACCAGTTCCATTTTGCCGTGTAGCGCGCTGAATTTACTCCCCCACACTCCATCAGTAAACGCACAAGACCACCAAAAGCATTTTCATCATCGGTGATGATTAGGGTTTTATACAACGTCACCTTAGTTCTTCTACAACTCAATTGGCTTCTTTGCTCGAAGTAAGAGCTATTGGCAATAGTGCTCCTTCATTTTATTTCTGCGTTGGTATCATTTAGTGCCTGTGGTATTGGAGTACTAAATACGAAAAGACTCATTGGTTTGAAGTCATCACACTCCCTTTCCGATCAGTCTACGAACACTGAAAAATTAAGAGAAAACTCTCTTCAATTGGAACTTTCATAGTTTTGAAACTGCAAAATTGCATTAAATCGTTATCGCCTTAGACAAGCGTTGTCTAGTCTATTTGTCATCCATGTCCATACGTAGAGTTTTTTTTTTTTTTTGCATGAATCGTGATGATTTGAATTTGTAGCCGTTGACAGCATACTAAATAGTTTTCCATTCGATGATTCTTTGAAACATTTTAGGGACTCTAACTTCTACATTTAGTTACATCTTCGTTCCCCTTAAGTCTTTATGTGTTTTGTAGTACAAAAGGAAAAAAAAACTATTTTAACTTCACAGTAAATGGAATATTAATCTGTGTCAACAGTTTTCAAAGACACTATCAGAAAGGTCAAGGGCAGCGTGTCGATAAGGGAAACATATTCAGCCCCATCATCAATCAATAGACAGATACCTATACACAGATTTGGAACTGCTGAGTAACAAGCAACTACGAGAACTATCTGATTAAAGTGTCGGGCGTTTTATATTTTTTTTTATAAATTAGAGATAAAAATTCCATAACGTTGCAAGTGTGTGAATAAACAGTTTATTTTAACTTTTAAATATTTCTTATCAGTTTTTTTTTTTATTTTTATTATCTACAATAATGTATACACATACATATGAATGTTTAAAGCAAAGAAAAACAATTAGCTAATTTTTAAGTTCGTGGAAAGAGTTGACTTTTAGATAAGTAAACAAAGTGCAACAGATATAAAACTAAGTTGTTAAGTTTTTATTAATTTAACAGCTTCCAACGTTTATGATTCAAATGTCACTTCAAGTTCAAAGCTACCTATAAATTAACAACAGAACTACCATGACAAGATATCAAAGCCGGAAAATAGAAAAGATTTAGTATTCGTCCGACCTATTGTTTGTTAGCCATAGAGAGAACCAGCTTTTGGCTTGAATGAAGTACGACTTCTTGTACATGAAGAACCAAAGGCATGAATGGCTAAACAGCAACGAAATCTAGTAATTAACCTTTTGTATGTATATTTGACACGACAGCTCATAGAGAGCCAAGGCCTAGCTTCTTCTCACAACCATTCATGTTGTGTGTATTATATTCTTGGCACAAATGGAAGGGACCTACAGTTTTAATGCCGACTCCAAAAGGCGAATTGAGAAGCCTGCGAAGAGGTGATGCCACGAAAAAACTTTTTGTAGCTTTTTTGAGAATCGAACCTGAGTCTCTTGCTTAGCAGTCCAGCGCACTAACCACTAAGCCGAAGGCGACCTTTTACTCATTTTTATTCTAAGGTCAATGGACTAGGAAACTCGAGATACAAGGCCTAAACACAGAGACAGGCTGTCAAAATAGAACTTGCATTTTGTTTGGTTTTTTGTAGGCACTGAAGTAATTGCAAAAACCTAGAATCTTAAGTCTTCCTTGCTTCAACTGATATGTGCAACAGTAGAACAATCGTATTGCGCTTTGTCGCCCCTCTTCACAAACAATGGTTTCACTTCAGCCGAACACGTTGAGATACTTGACAAAAGCGTAGAGAGACAGCAATTTACATCACGTACTCTTCACAAACGTCGGCAAGTATCCATATAGTCTGCCTGCATCCTGAAGAGTCATGCCACCTACAATTGGGTTTGCTAGAAACTAAACTATCAATGGAAGCCCTAACCAAGCCAGAGAAGTTCCTATCTATGATTTGCCTGACAAGTTCATTTCATTTTCAGTAATCCTGCTGCGACCTGGCACCCAGACAAGACTAAGCAAATTCAATTTGTTAACCGAATTCAAACTAGGCCCCTACTCTGTATTACGTTTCTCAAGTTCGGATCGTTTGAAAGCGGACATTTTGTATGGATTTTATGAATTGCGTTTCAAATTGCCCATACAAAATGTCCGCTTTCGAACGATCAGAACTTTAGAAAATCGCAATACAGAGTAGGGACCCCGGTCTTGCATTCTCAAATTATATTGGATCTAGTTAGAGTAAGGCCTCAAGTGCAGGTTCTTTGTCACGACAGACGCGACCTAGGGGAAAGTGCAGTCTTATATTGTCGCTTTCCACAAAGACATCAGCCAGCACTGGTTTCGAAACGACTTGTAAACATTCGACTACAAACTTTTTAGCCAAAGCTTATTCTATTTCACAAGACAACCGACGTCTTAATAAAAGCAATTGGCGAGTCTTATTCTACATTAGATCTCTGCGCTGATGTCGTTGGCAGAATTGAAAGCAGACGAATTCCAATAGGTTTAAGAAACTGCACGATAGCTCTGTCTAATTGATGGTCTCGATGGTGTCGTTTCCAACCTTGATGGAACAGCGAGTATTCTCCATCGTCATCCAACATAAGCGAATGAGTTTTCCAGGTATACCAAAGCCAATTCTTCGATGTGTGGTTTCAGGTGCCAGATAGAATTCTATATACGACTTATGCGTCTGTAATTGAAGCAGGTCTCGTTTCATATGGATCGGACAGCTGGTACTAATCATAGAGCATGATTTCGTCGGACAAGTTCATTTTCAGCACAAGCTGCTTCAAAAGTCAAATTGTCGAAAAGCCCTATGGGTTTGGTAAGGAGAAATTCCCAAGTCGGCTTGTTATCCAAAGTAATTGGCAAGAATTTTACGTGTTTTGGAAAACTCTACTTATTCACCAAAGAGTATTAGTTTTCTGTTCTCAACATACGGAAGGGTTAGGTTAGGTGACTTACCCCTCTTAGGGAGGAACACACTTAGACCAGAACGTAGCTTCATTGTAACGATGTCCATCGAAAGAAATACTGTGAATTATAAGCAATGACAACAGTACCAATAATTCTCCCCAGTCATTCTGGATACCAACCTCGGAGAAAAAAGACTGAAAGCTAATATCACCTGAGTTTCAAAAATCACTAGCGCTGTGTGAATAGTATCAAAAGGGTATTCAAACCCCATTTTAGCGCTAAGGAATTATAGGAAAAAAAAAAAAAAAAAATACCACGTATAATACCGGATTAAGAGCACTAGAAACACCAGCGAAATGAATTTTCTTCCATCTTCAAGGAAGATACGGTGGGTAGCCGTGACGGTGTCGACTCCATTCTATGGTTTGCCTTTACAGTTTTGATAGAGCATACGAGGTGGGTTACTGTTTCTTTCTCGTCTCTACAGCTTCTACATGATAGTCTCTGAATTCTTTCCAGAAATGTTGTCCATCAAGATGTGCAGATACATTATCTGTTGTATCATGGTTGGGCCTATCGAAGGGCCGGGTACAAGTTTTTGACAAATTACTGAATGGATTCAACTCAAATGCCGCACGCAAGTGAAAGAGGACTTCAGCCAATTTAGCCTTCAAAGCCGGATGCAGCTGGCTCAAGATCGAGCCCAGGTCTGTAATGCCACCTTAAATAAGATTGAATGCACTAACCAACGATCACGGCAACACTTTTTGTTTTTTCCCCTTCTTTACTCTCTTAACCGAGAAGTTCTTTTTTTTTTTTTAATTTCTCTTTCTACCAACTGATAACGAAAACGTGTAAAATTCCTCAGAGAACCACGAACGCACTTCGAATTCAATTGCCTAGCCTTCTCTTCCCCTTCCATGGTAAATGGCTAGCAAAAGAAAATAAAAAAAATAAAAAAAACTTTAATAAGTTCAATAAAAGTCCTTCAACTTCGTATGCGTTAACAAGATAACGCATTGTCACAACTCTCCACCACCACCACTAAACAAAGACGGGCAGCGTCGTCGTGGCAATGTCAATTTAATTTCAGTACCACCAGTCACAGCATCTTCATGATCCCTGCACTTGGAGTGTTGGGTTGTATTGTTTGTTATCATCACCCCCATCCCCATCCACGTAAAAATTAATCCGAATACAAATTAAGAAATCGTTGTCAAGCTCTTGATAGCTCTTAACAGTTGAAAAGGAACGAAAAATTGTCTATAAAAAAAAAAAACAAGACCTTGAAATCCAAATCTCCCGCACTTATGAAGTGTGTACTGTACATGCGTGTATGCGTATATGACTTTTATATTGTTATTGCACTACGCACATGCATATGCCCATACTTGACTCGTATGTACATAGGCCAATTCCGCTGATAACAGCAATACTGCGTGACACGCACCGAAACTTGAAATCTTATCTCGAGCAAAAAAAAAATTTTTTTTTCTTGTTTTTGATTCTCTTTTGTGGACATTTTTTGTTAAAAATAACCCTCCCCGGTGGTGCTGGGCGGGCATGGGGAAGAATAAAGCATTTGTATGTGTATTTGCCCCGTTTAGTGCGTAGGAGAAGCATTGAACTTGCCCCAAAGCAGCCGTACAGTTTTGCGGTGTCACTGCAATTATAATAAAAAAAAAATATTAATAAAACATGTACTCAGTGTTGTGTAAGTTTGTGTGTGTGTGGCCGACAGGGGGTTGGGGCTGAACTGCCATAGTTTGACTTTGGCTATCGTCTATTTGCGCACTAAATCCATCCGTCTTAGGGGTTTGATTGTGTAAGATATACTGACATGGGATGGTGGAGTGGATTTTATGAGGAATGAGATCAACGACTTGCTTCGACGGGGTAAATGACTTTGAGTTGATAATCTTTGGCTATCTTTGGTAATACTAGCTGATTCATCGTCATCTAGTGATAAGGGCTTGTATATATCGTGTAAATAAGTTGAACATTGCAAAGGATCTAAGGGGGATTTTCATGAATTTTTTAACTAGAGAAACGTGGGTGTTGGAGAAACAATGTGCAATTACAATTACAGATAATTTGTTGTTAAGACAACACGCAAACAGCAGGTGTTTGCGTGACTTTCATTCAAATTACATTGTTGCTAATTAGAGTTTACAAATTGTAAATCTAAGCACCTAGGTGTCTTAGGTTGGATGTGCCTATTTGCATTCCATTTACAAAGTAGATGGGGTTCATATTTGCAGGGCATCTAGAGGCTTAGCAGTCAAAGAATATCATCATTGTTAGACTATGTCGTGGAATGTGGAAATGTGGAAAGTTGGTCTAAGTTCTAGACTTGAGGAGATTCGCCGCACCTACGAAAGATACGAAGGTGAAGGTTGTAAACATAAACATCTCTTTCTTTGCCCAACCACTGATAATGGCAATCAAAGGGGCCCTATCGAGGTAATACAATACAATGTACTGTCTTCACGGGATATCACCATTTTCACCGATAGTCAAGCAGCGATCAAATCCCTCGAATATGTCACCTTCAACTCAAAAACTGCTCTAAATTGTTGCCTATCTCTTAACTAGACGGCTAAAAGATGCACATTCTCTAGGTTCCTGGACATTCCAGGTAATTGCATGGCCGGTGAACGTGCCAAGCAAGGCATTTCCGGAAAAGGGGAAATCTCAATATACCTCTCGTTACGTACAAGCTCTTGGTTACCACAACCGCGATTGGCATCTCCAGTCGCAGTTGGACAGATGGAGCTACCAGTCCCATCATTAAAACAAATATGGCCTAAGTAGGTAGGTAGGTAGGAGTGGCAGGCAGCAGGCTGCAGGTGCAACCTCACTTAGACCCGATAAGGTCCATTGTGTAACCACCAGGATCTGTATTTTACCAGAAATACAACCCGCAGAACCAGCCGAAGCTTGCTATGAAGCACTGGAGACTGCCTATGTTGATGTCAGCCAGTTCACTAAGGTTGTTGAAGAAGCTGGCTCCTAAGTATGCTCTTTTTCGAGCTGAAACGGCCGGGCATGTACAGAGAATGATATCCGGATATGGCCTAAGCTGGATTACAAACGCTCTTACTGTCTAATCAGGTAGAAGGGGCTGCTTATCAGCACCATTTTGGGTGATATCACGGGACACTTCGCCAGCGGTAGGCAAGCCAACAGGGCTGAACCTCCTCTATAATGATTTCTGCGGAAGTTACATGGACGAGGAGGAAGAAGAAGCGATTCTCCACCTTCTCTGTACGTGTCTAGCCTTCTGAGCTCGAAGAAAAGCCAACTTGGCAGCCAGCTTCTTTTCCACAATCTCAACAAACTGGCTAACACCAACATAGCCCTTCATAAGATGTCCCGGCTGGTTCTGCGGTGGTTTTCTTTTAGAAAATAGTCAGATCTATGTGGTTTCAAGAAAGACTTAGGTACTCTGGTCTACATAAGTAAGGCAGCCTGCCACTCTTGCCGAACCTAAGAACTCAACTATCATTTCAACAATCTAGACATAAGTCCCACAGACACATATGTGCCGAACCTACTTTCAAGATCAAGAAACTAAAAAGCACATCTCTTGCGATTGTCCCGCAATAGCTTGAAGCTGGCAAAAACACTTTGGCAGGGGACTCATCTCGTCACAAACAGTCAAACGTTCATCTGCAAACACGGTTCCGAGATTCCTCCATGATTTCGATCTTGCTTAGGATCAAAACATCTTCCAATAGTAAGAAAATTTTGTTTAGCTCTGGTCTGGCTTGGAGCAGGAGACTTCACGAACTGCATCAAGATCTGGAAGTGGTTATAAAAAGACAACAATCGACGATTAGATCGATCAAATTAATAAGCAACAATGCTTCAGTTAAGAGACCTTTTCTCAAATTCCAGCACTTGGAGTGCATTTCTCTTTCAAAAACCATGCTCTCTAAACTTTGAGATGTTAAGCAGTTTTTGCTGCGGTACCCTTTATTTGCAAGATCAGTAGCAGCTTTGTTAAGTTCGAATACAAGCTGTTGATGGATTTTTTAAAAAGTCGAATAGAGGGAAATTTAGCGCAAGTCGTAAGAAACTCTCGATCGATTACTGTCTAATCTAAACACAACTTCATCTACAGTATATGTGATAAAGCATTATCTGTTTAGAGCCAGGCTAACATTTTAAAATACCGCACCCCAATTCTATGTTCGTTATGCCTTCGTTATCTATCAGCAAGTGGACATTCAATATTGACACAGAGTCAGTGTCAGTTTCAACATGCTGTCAATGGCAATGAACAACCTAGTGTGGCACTGGCAAGTAAGTAGTGTCGCATTGCTTCTAAGAAGCAGACTCACATACTTGATCGGATTAGGTCCAATATTGACTTTAAGTTAGCAGTGTTCGATGGACCTTTTATCAGAAACGATGATTAAAGCTCAATCATTGAAGGGTAGACAGTCAAAATAATAGAAGTCAAGTTCAAGTTAGATTTAGAAATACATATGTATGTGGGTCGCTGGGGTAGGTGATGATTTTGGTGATCGAACCAGTTGTCGTCCTTATAAACAACAAGCACGTAGTAATATTGATTTGTTTCACTTCAATTGTGAACAGCCCCCTATGGCACGACTGAGTGATCTTATCAAGTGCCGAACATTGTTATGAACCTGTCCAAGGTTGAGCTGCATCAGTTCCTTCTTATTCGATTGACAGCCTCATGTCGAATTATATTGGTTTGCCACCTGGACATTGGAGCAGGTTCTGCAGGTTAAAAGCATCTCGTCTATCTTATCTGTCAGATTTTTTCCCCCACACACTGGGTTGGACGCCATGCCATATTTCTTGGCCAACAAGAGGAGATCGCTCATTTCACTATGGAATAGTTGTGCAGGACTGCCAGCGCTATTCACAAAAGGAAGGTGTCTGGACTTGCTGGAATACCAGCGGAAATGTTAAGGGTAATAGCTCGAACTTGCCCTCAACTGTTTAAAGGATGGGATCTTTCACAGGAATTGGAAAAATCAGCGACTGATAAGGAAGAAAAAACCCAGACACTCCATCAGGATGAAGGCTTGGATGCTTGACACAATGGAAAAACTTTTAGAGAAGACGTTTAAACGTCGAATTTCTGCAGTCATCGCAGAGGACTTATTCCAAAGGCTGCATGGGCTTAGAAGTGACAACACTGCAAAAGGTGGTTAGGATCTTTCAGGGGGCTCAGCAAAGTAACCATAACTTAAGAAAGATCGTGGTTTTAAACTCTGCCACATTCTAATTGTCCTAGTGAAAACCTTTAGGGTTACACAGTATCTTTTGCGGATGTTTAAGGAATACCTTAGAGATAGAGAACGGATTTATATAGACATCTCGTAGAAAGAAACTCCTCACATCAGCAGCTTAATGCTAGGACCGGAAATATGGCCTGACGCACTCAGAGAAGAAAAGCAGGGAAAACGAATGACGTTGATGCCATGAAGGGAAGTACTTTGGAAAGTTAATGAGTACCAAACAGTATCGTAGCATTACAGATTGGTCGGATAGAAGGCACAGAGAAGTTAATTATTACCAACCGGACAAGTATGTTTTAGGGCCTATTTAAAGGGTCTTTCATTAAGCGCTCCTATCTTTAAATTTAAATAAAACAAAGTGTGTGTCAGATATCATCGACATTTTTTATTCGTTTGAAAGGCCTATCGATGCCATTATGTATGGAATATAACATCGTTCAAATGTCCGCCGCGGCTTCTCTGGGTGGCGCGCATCCGAAATGTCAAATTTTCCATGACTCTGGCCCATAAGTCAGACTGAATTTGACCGATGGCATGGGTTATGTTGGCTTTGAGGGCCACTGTGGTTTGTGGCTTATTCGCAGACTTGCGACTTCAGAAAACCCCACAAGAAAAAGTCTAACGGGATCAAATCGCACGATCTCGGTGGCCAGTTCACATCACCTCCACGTGAGATGACCATGCCCTCGAATCGCTCGTGCAGAATTTCCAATGTGGCGTGAACTGTGTCCTGTTGAAACCACATGTCGTTGGTGTCCAAATCATCTTATTCAGGCCAAAAGAAGTCGGTAATCCACCTATAGCGCTCGCCGTTGACAATTTTGTTTGTTGAAATCCCCATTCATCCAGAAATGGGTCTCATCGCTGAAGATGATTTTTCGATGAAACGTTGCCCGAACAGAACACCCATTTTGATAAAACAATTTTTTTATTTGCACAGACTGAATAAATGACAGCCAATTTGACAGATGTAGCTTCAACAATATGGTCGCTATCAACTGTCAAAGTTCGGAAGTCCCTATTGGAAGACCCTTTACATAAGATGGAGAAAGTGAAGTGCTTAGCCTGTCAATGTAGTGATTTCCCTTACGACGATGCAAATCAGTTTTGTAGATGGGACGAGCGGCGAAAGTTGGAAATGAAAAAAAAAATCATCACACCAGATACTATCTTAAGAGCGATGCTTTCCAACGATGAGGAATGGGGCCGGATGTCCTCCTACATTGAAACAATACCCGATGTTAAAAAGAGCGAGCAGGAGCCAAATCGTCTCTTCCGTGATCGAATAACTCGTCACGTAAAAATGAGCATTATTACATACCTACAGAATGATCGTTTCTACGTTATAATGCTCGTTTTTACGTGACGAGTTATACAATCACGGAAGAGACGATTTGGCCCCAACTCTGTGTAACTTCAAGGCAGGAAAAAACAAACCCACTGAAGCAATGCGAGAAACGTTTCCAGTTCCGGCAGATGCCTGGAGAGAACAATAGTTTAATCGGTAGCAGTCCAACACACCAGGAAGCAAGGACCACCTCCCTGATAGTGCATACAATTTACATCACCTCCTCTGAACAAAAAATGTTGTTCGTCATTTTACTCTTTCGCTTGTCAGTGCTTTACCTAGAATATTATCGGGAGATGACTCAACATAATTGCAGGATCTGTACTTTTCATCTCTTTCTGCCTTCCGGGGACCCAATTATTTAGGGCTGTACATTTTTCTTATTTAAAAATTAAAAAATAAAAAACCTTTTATCATTTACCATTTTTTATTAGCCATTTAAACACATCATCTATTTATTCATTACATACGTTTTGTTTTTTTCTTTTTGCTTCCTTACTCCTGTGTACTATGCACATATACATTAAATAATTAATTTTTTTTTTTTGTATTAAAACTATATTCCCAAACAACAGTACCTTCATTTATTTTTATCTTTTCTTATTTATGCTTAAAATGCTTAATTTAAATTTCGTTTTCTTATTCTTTTTTTACTAAAAAAAAAAAGCACAAATTTGTTTGTCAAAATGTATTTTTTATTTTCTATTTTGTTTTGTTCTCTTATCACAAATTGTCATATTTGTAAAAAATATATTTTCTTTTATTATTTTAGAACATAATTATATTTAACAATCTGGAAACTTGAAAAGATGGATTTTGGATTTTTTTTTTGTAACATGAATATTCTTTGTTCATTAAATTAAACTTAAAACAAACTTTATTCGGACACATTTTATTAAGACTAAAATAATTTCAATTTATGGCAACTTATACATAGCAAAGGCATTAAAGTAGAACAAGACTAAGAAATACAAAAGGTACTCAGAGAGAAAGAGTGGCATTAAAATTTGTAGTAGGGTGGTCATGTGGGTTGAAGAGTCAATCGTACAGGGAAGTGATGGTGATGGAAGAAGTTGGAAAGAAATACTCTGAATTAGTAAGCAATACAGCAAAAAAAAAAAGAATGGTCTTCAATTATTTTGAACACTACCCTTGGAGATAAGACGAAAACTAAATACCTCCTGAGTTTTAAGCCCACTACACCAAAACTCGTGTGAATAACATAAGGGTATTCATAACCCCCCAGATTTAGGCTTTATCTTGAGAAATAAGAACTAAAAACCGCATGATCGTACACTGTTCGAAACACTCGGATTTTATTTTTTATTTTTGAAACGATGTACAAATAAATATCAGTAATGATCCTTTTGTAATATGCAACAAGAGCTGTTCGAAATAAATAAGGCCGTCCACCGAACAATGAACACTGCTGCTAAAATGCCTTAGGATTGTTATCACCTGAATTGTGGCAATGAAGCACAGAAATAGGAATCAAGAAGTGCTCTCTAAGTTTGGTGAAGAGCACAATAATTTTTAAAGAAAGTTTTGACAATTTTTAGGCGTTGTTCCACCGTTAAACATTCCAACACAATTCGCCAAAGTAGACTGAAGATGAATGTCAAGTAGAGCGAGCAAATTGACAGCTGATTTGGTAGGAATCCCCTATTAGATTCCTGGACCATCCTTGGCTTTTATGTTGGCGAGTTTATCAATCACAGCGTTCATGGGATTGATGAGCGAAGATATAAGTTCACAGCTTGTATTGTTTCTCCGCAAAGATTCGTTTAACCGCTGAGGCGATAGTTTGCTTTCAGTAGCACAGGTTTCTATGGAGTCAGACATTTCTGAGAGGAGGTCAGTCGTCTTGGTTGCACGTTGATGGAGCTCACTTCTGAGTTCAGCGACGGAGTCCGAGAGGTCGCAAAGCTGCTGATTGTTGCACTTTATGGCTAGCATTAGGTGCGACATTGCAGATGAGCTTGACAGACAAAGATCTTAATCAGCATTAATCGGTACATGTACCTTCTGTGGTTTATCTACCAACTACATAAAATTCGAGCTCAACTCTTGGTAACACTAAAACAAGCTCTTAAAATGAAACTCAACGACAGGACTTCGACAAAAAAGTTCATCAACCCCTTAATCAATAAGAAAATAGCAAGGACTTTCTATGAACTTCCCCACTGAACACTACTATTATCTAAACAAGCTGATATAAGTCCTTTGGACATATCCTTACTTTACTTGGAAAATCAAGAAACTGCTGAGAATACCTTGTGCAAATACCTCACCCTAACACTTCGACAAGGGGTTTATCCTCTCAGTTATAGTGAACCATTTATCCACAAGGACGACCCTAAGATTCTTCTCCAATCGTTCATGGGATCATGAGAATTTTGTCCTGAAGAAGGCGAAGACCATCGGTGGAGTTCGTTATTTTAAAAGGGAAAAACCTATTACTAACCAAATTTTGGACAAAGTAAGGACAACTATTCCAACAAAAGGGGACAAAGCGCCTTCAGATTGAAGTGCCTTCGGACCGCAAAAATGCATCGCGTTGAAGTTCACAATGCTTCCACATCGACTGTATCTGTTTACGAAACTAATAGCATTCCTGACATGGTGGTTCAGGAAGCTGTGTCCATTATAGATTTTGTCTGAATTGATCAGAAAAATTTAAAAAATTCTTTACATAGGTTAGTGCAGAGAGAATGTGAACCTTGTGGGTGTGTTGTGGTACCATGGCTAACACAATTTCTAGTCGATCCGCTCTTAATAAATTAAGTCCATCAGCGAAACTTGCATAAATTCTTCTAGTACTCCAAACAGTCTGCTTCCAAAGAAGACGGATTTGGAGATTTGGGCAGTTACAAAACCAAGTTTATTATAGTCTCTTTCTTCTACATCTTGACAGCTCCTACAATAGTCTAGTGAATTTAAACCATGTCTTATGGTCATATATCCAATAACACCATGTCCTGTCAGTGCACTTATTTATACGTTTTTTTTCCTTTTTCCCAGTGCCAATATGTTTGATGTGAGACTCTCACTGTTTTGTAATGTTCCGACAGTTCTTACTAACCTTCAACTCCTGATAAGTTGTCCGAAAAATGATCTACGGTTAGCTCAAACCTAGCTTCAACTCCACTGACTCATATCTTTTAATTCTACTAAGCTGTTTGAAAACAGATGGTCCTCTCTAGACACAAGGAACTTATGGCCCACATTTGATAAAACTTGAACCAACAGAATTATACAAAAGGATAGAAAATCCCTTTACACCCATTACACGCAGAGGTAGCTCCTCTTCGCCAGCCTAAAACCTAAACTGTTTGAAAAGACATTTATAAGGAATGTTCGAAAGTTACATCAAATGCACAAGAATATGCTCTAAGTAAATAAGCTTCTGCTTTAGAGTAAGTTATGTAGAACGTGTTGCAAAACAATATACCCCTACTTGCCTTTTAGCCTCGTATGCCCTTAATTCGGATATAAAAAGCTGGTAAAAATCAACAGACAGGCTTTGTACTATAAAGAGAATTTAAAAACTTAAAAAAGAAACAAGGAATTTCTGTAAATATTTGTTGCCACTGAAAAATTAAATAAATTATTATATTTTAAAAATTAGTTTAGTTAAATAATGCACCTGTTTCGTAGAATTTATTTGTAACCAATTTCTTACTAACTTTACATTTGTGTGTGTACACTACTTATAGCATTTTATTTTTACGTTTATATATAATACAAACTGAATAAATGGATTCAGAAATGCTCTTTAAAAAAAAACAAAAAAAAGGTATTTTGCATCTTACATCCTACTTGTAACAAATTTTGTAGAAAATATATATTTTATGTTTATAAATTAGTTGTATAAAAAAAAGTGACAATGTTTTTTTTTTCTAGAAAATAAACAAAAGTTTTACAAAAAAAAATATAAAATTAAACAAAATAAAGAGAAATAATAATACACGACGTAAAAAAAATATATATATAAATGTTTATAATAGAAACTATCCACCTTACATTGCTCATTTGGATATTGAGGCATTTGTATGTATGAAGAAGGGTGTGGTGTTTTTTGGAACTCTACCCTAAACGCCTGTAGTCGATTGAAATAGATTTATATATAAGAGTTCGGCCAACGTTTTCTCAGTCTGAAATGATAACAAGCCAACCGCCTTTTGTTAGCAATAGCAATGCGAATTTATTCTTAACAAAACAACCAAAATACATATGTATGTACATGTACTATGTGATAATGTATAGAATTGAGTATAGAAGGAATATTCCAAATGAAATTATTGAAATTTGTTTGGCCAAGCACCTTCTTAGATTGAGGTTGTTCGATTGTTTTCAATCGTGCTGTATTGGAAGTGTTCGATTTTAAAAACCAACAATATTAAATAGTTTCTCTGCGAACTATGAAGCAAAAGTTTAATAACAAACAAAAATTGCCCAAATGAAAGTTTAAAAAATCAAAATTAATTTTTGCCCACAGTTTTATGTCATAAGATCGAAGGAATACAAAAAAGGCAACGATTAAGAATGCTTTTGCTTCGGACAATCTTCTATACACGCAGTAGGTATAAGAACATCACGTATTACAATACATTAATTACAGAGCGACGTATCACACACAAAAAATGCTGAAAACGTAACCAAAATCTAAGAAATAATAATGAGGAATTTTCAGACAAGGACAATTGATGAGAAACAGTTCAAATACAATGCCTATCCTCAAAAAACAAAATTCTGGCAGTGCATCGATAAAATGTACAAATAAACAATGGACAATGAAGATACATACGTATCCATGTTATGTGCATCTTTCCTCAAGTCCTATGATGGCGGTTGAATGAACTCCTACGAAGAGACGTTGAACTCTGTTGATAATATTTTCCTTATGGGTCCAGATGTCGAACATAGGCTCTAGTTGCTAATTTCGAAACGTTAGTGCTCAAAAAAGGATAACCGCTAAACTACCTCAACTATAGCTATAGGCAAGGAAAGTCCACTACCTACCAAATACTTACACTCAGGCAGATCTTGGAAAAAAAAACCCCAGGAATTTCAAACAGATGCCGATCGATTTTAAGGCCGCATATGACAGCGTATGATCTCATAGACGTAACAATTCAAAGACGGAGGTGGCAGTGATTCTCGAAAAGGTGACACCTCGATTGCTTTCCAGCGACGAAATGGAGTCTGATAACCGAGTTGGTCGACCGAGACTTATAAATGGTAAAGAGTCTCGGTCGCTAGGACGAAGATGGGTAGAACATATTTCCAAAACCGGAACGCGAGGGCGCGTAGGCTTCGTCAGGGCCCTAGAATGCACAATAGGAAAGAGGACATACATAAGTAAGTTAGTAAGTAGGACAGCATTTATGGAGACAAGCTATGCATAGCAATGTCTAGTTTTACAATTTCTGCTAAACTCATCTAATTGTGAAAGATGCCAATGTACAATCCACGCTGTCCATCAAAATCGGTCAAAAATTCACCGAAACCTTAGAAATTGTACATTACTCATGTGCCAACACCAGGTTCACAATCTTTCAAAAGTCTGTGCAGAAAGCAGCGTGATGTCAGTAGCGCTTTTGTGAGCAATAAAATGAAAGCCTCGAAGATAAGTTTAATGGTCCTGACAATAAGAACAGAAACACCTTTTTCAAATGGCCCCTTTACATTTTTAATTAACCTAGCCACGTAGTCATAGTATGGTATTCAATAGCGAATTCGTCCCCCAAGCAAATTTTCCCAACATCATCAACCTAGATCAAACTTCTACACGATATTTGCAAACGATCAATCAACTTGAAACAAATGGAGAATTGGGTCTACTCCATTCGTATAAGCAATACAGAAGTCCAACGAATTCTGAAGTTGATCCACTGCTTTCGCATTCTCACATCATAAAATAACAAAAGTACAATCATATTTACAATCCCTGTCGTGTGAGACAACTTTGCAACCAACTATAGTAATAAATCACTCAGACATGTCACTAGAAGTCATGATCTAGGACGAGCCTTTAAAGAAATTGCGTTTTACGATCAGCTGGATAGATTTCTGTTTATGTTGAATGAGTACCAGCTTAAACAATGGAAGAATCATTTTGTTACGACTTTAATCATGTATTCATTGAACAAGTCACAGCCAAGACCAGGCTTCTCCCTCGTAACCTTTCGCGTTTTGTTATATATGAAATTTGTTCGCACGAATTGAAGAAGCTTACTGTTGCTTCACATGATAAATTACAATTTCAAATGTTTGTCGTTGTTTGATTGTTTTGCTGGGATTCAACCCTGAGTGGCAAACTCACTAAACCCTTGAGCCACGACGACAACGTGAAGATACAAATGATATAAAAGAGTTTTTGCCAAGTAATGCGTTAAATTAGCCACTCCACAGAAGACTGAGAATAGTCAGCAGTAACTCCGATGATTGGGTCCCCGGCCATAAATGGGAGCCTAGAAACGAGACAGCTGATGAGCTGGCTAGGAAAGGATCCTCATTAAACCCCGATCTAGCAGATACCACCGCCAAAATCCCACCCTGTAACCTAAAATAAGAAATTGGGAACAAAATTAAAAGTACTGCCAAAAATAGATGGAATACGCTCAGCTCCTGTGTCATAACCAGGAAACTATGGCCATCCTACGATAAACAGAAAATCGAAAGAATCCTGCAAGTCGGTACTTGACATACATACATAGATTTATCAGCGCTGCGGGCTGCCGTGATAGAGCTTAGGCTTATGGTTCCTAGTAAGGGGGATGCAACCGCCAGGATATCACAATGGGTCTACATTGACCTTAGTGTGACGGCGAAAGGACTTCCTTCCCCGTCAACCCTCCTACCTATCCTAACCTTATTCCGATGATACACGAATAATTGCTAAAAATTTAACACAGGAGTCGCTTAAAATTCTTTTCCTAAGCAGTTTTGTATTTAGAAGTTTTCAAGATCATAGACCACTCCTAGGTGAGTGTGTTGCACATGTTGAAAGTTGGATACTCTGAAAAAACTGTGACTGTACCCACCCACGAAATACGTGACAACCTCGCCGCACATCAATGGTCTTTGGACGGATGTAATTCTCTAATCGCGAGTTATAGTCTTTCGAATTGACAAAATAATAATAAAGCTTTTTTTTGTACAAACATTGATTGCAAATGATACAATGCTTATATAAATGGCATGTGGTGTATTTGTTAAAATAAAATAGAATAAAATAAAAAAAGAACGAACATTTAAGCATAAATAATAATAAAACAAATAGAAAGCAAAAAGAGGAAACATTATTTAGACCAGAAATCGGAAATGACTTAACACAGGTGAAATTAGTCTATAACGCAAACAATTTTATAAATGGTTAATTTAATAATTTATTATTTTAATCCTAAGGACACGCGTGTGCCAACACTTAAAGATTTACTATCATATCTCGTTTTTGTCCATAGAGGACCACCATTTAGGATGAAATGCACAATGGAGAGAGATCAATAGAGAGCACATACACCTAGTAATTCGTAAAACTATTGTTATTCTAATGTCTTTCTGCTGAAGCTATTGCGCGCGGGGACTTATTTAACTTTTATTCGATTTCTTTTTTTTTTAATTTAACCGCATTGCATTAAAGTTCATCATTAATTTGGTCAATTTGCTGAGTTAGTTTCTCATTCCTATATATCGTCTGACAAACAACGCTCACCTTTTTCAATAGCTCAATTGCAGTTTGCAATACTGCATGCCATTTTTTCAGTTCGGTCTCATGGAGTAGTTCTTGCTGACGTAGTAGCTCAATCCAGTCCTCATGATTATTCGGCAGATGTCTAAAATATGTTCAAAATAAATTTAAAATCTCACAACCAATAGAGAGAGACAAACACTTACTTAATTTGGGAGAGATTTGGCATCCGGCGACTACTAAAGTCGTTCTGAATGCGATCCTCCAGCCTCCATAACTTAAGTAGTAATATCACATTGATTAAAATTAGTAGACAGAGTAGAATTATTACAAATAGTGAAATCCACTTGTATTTGCTGGTGGGTTCGCTCAATACTTGTACTGGGCTAGGAATAATCGGTTGAATAACTTCTGGTGTGGGAATAATGGGTATGCTTTCTTCCACAGGTAGTCGTATGGCTGCCGCGGTTCCTAAAAAATAATCACTGAATTATGAAAATGCACTAATTTGTTGAGGACAAGCAAATTAACCTCTTCTAGGTCGACGTCCCTTTCCTTTCGCTGGTGGTATACAAGTTTCACTCTGCAATGAACGGAGTAAGGCATTGTAGAAATCTTCTAAGCCCGCCCAAGCATTTTTTTCAATAAAACCCTTAACAACGCCCCATATAGATTTTTTATATTTAATTTGCGCATGTACAGACAGCATTGTGTGATCATCGATAGTTCTGAAATAAATGTTTTAAAGTATGTACAGTGAAAAAGCATTTCAATTGTGTAACTCACTTGACCAAGCAATAGTGCAGAAGGACACCGAAACTATCGGCATAGGGTATACCAGCATTTGAGCTGTCAATATCAATCGAATACAATTCACCAGGTTTGCTGCATTCTCGCATCACTTGCGCTTCAGTGATCTGAAAAAAAGAAAAAAGGGAAAATAATTTAAAAAAAGCACATCTATGAGGATGAAAAGATATGAAACATGAACATTTATGTAATTTTGTAACTTCTCCCGTTTCGCAATCGCTTTGAATCGCACATAATTTTCGTAAAAACGACACCTCCATTGCTTTCCAAGTTAAGCAGTAACCCAGGACAAATTAAGAATGGCTCGATCGAAACCTACATGCTGAAGGACAGTCGAAGAGGAGTGAGTCATGCCAGCTATGACAAAGTTGGGAAGAACTATGACATATTTCCATTAACCGAACGCGATGGCACGTAGGCCCTAAATCCCACAAGGGGAAATAGGACATAGGAAAGCATTTACGGAAACGAGCTATACTATCTAAAACTACTATCTAGTTTTGACATCCCTGCCAAAATCGGACGTCTGTCCAGTATGACAATTGAGAAAGAGCGCTGCTCCATCGATATCGATGAAGACTTCACCGAGACCTTTTGATGTAAGAAAAGGATTTAGGCAAGACGATGTGCTGTCATGCGATTTATTTAACATCATTTATTGAGACGGAGGTCGGTTTGATGAGTTTTGTTGCTTGCCTAAACAAAATTTCTTATTGCTGTAGACTTGCTATTGCTCTGAAGTCAGAGCTGCCTTATTCTTAATTCATGTGTAGCAGCACAAAGTTTAAGAAAGGAAAAGTGAATTAAACTCAGAGTCTTAACGAAAGTTCCAAAAGATGCCGCAGATCCTTAAGTTTTTCCAAGTTTTGAAGGAAAACACTGACAACTTGTGGTTTTTTTTTTAAATACACACATATATAGGTTTTTAGAAACTTCAAGTTCATAATTTTGAAAAAAAAAAAATTCTTTCATTAGTATAGCATGGATAATATAGAGCACACACGAAAGCATGTTGGAAAAGAAGTAATGAAAAATCTTATCGCGGGAGGAATGGGAGCAATGATATCAAGATCTGTTTGTCAACCACTAGAAGTTATAAAAGTTCGTATCCAGGTGTATCCCAATAGATACCGAACGATGATGCAAACGACCACTACCCTGTACAAAGAAGAAGGCGTACGAGGTTTATGGAAAGGACATACTCTCGCTCAAGCATCCGTCCTATTTGCAGGAGCCGCTCAATTCATTATCTTTGAAGAATTGAATCGCTCAATCACAGTTTTAGACTCAAACCCGAACGCAAAGAATTTTGTTTGTGGCTTTTTAACCGGAATAATAGCCGTTATGGTATTATCCCCAATCGAAATGTTAAAAACTCGAATTGTGGCACAAGAATGCTCTGAATCAAAAAGTGCAGTAAAAATGTTCAAGAACTTGATTCGAGTGGAGGGCTTTCGAGGAATATACAAAGGCGCATTCACCTCTATGATCCACATCGGACCACTAGTTGGCACCAAATTTATGATATACAACTTAATTTGTAATACTGCCATTCAAGACACCGATGATAATGTAAAGAATGAAGTACCTACTTCAGTTATGCTGTTGGCCGGCGGAGGTTCAGGAGTAATATCAAATGCAATTACATATCCTGTAGAAGTGATCAAACGCCGTATGCAGGTTGGCGGATTGAAAGGAGGTTTTATCAAATCTTGCACCAAAATAATGAAATGCTTTTCAAATGTTCTACATGATGACGGTTTCCATGGTTTCTATAAGGGACTACAACCGAACCTCTTAAAGAGTGCGATTGAATCTTCGATAACATTTTGTTCTTTTCATAAAATAAAAGCGGGATTGAATCATTTGGACACACCCGCTGCATATTAAAGTGGCTAGTGTTTAGTGAGTGATAATTCAATTGCTGTTAAGATGTATAAGATTTTCTTCAGGTATGACCGCAACATTAACGAGTAATAATAAAACAATGCCTTAAAAGTAGATTTTATGTTTTCTATTTACATCTCGTTTTGATCATATTCTTGATTACAAGAATTCCACAAGGTGTAAGTGCTCAAATAAAATTGTCTTGCTCACATTTTTCAGAAGATAAGGAAGGCAGTCAGTGGAATTCGAGATCCTAATTGGTGTTCGACAAGGCTGCAGTATTGTTTTTATTAGTAATTAGTCGAGCCACGCTGCTTTGTCGATAGGAAACGAAGGAATTCGATGGCTTCTGACATCTCAACTCCAACTACGTTGACGACGTATGCTTACTATCACACAGGATTATGAACCTCCATCAAATAGCAGCGGGTGTTTAGAGATAGCCCAACGTCTTTCTACAATTGCGGAACTGAACTAAATTTTGCTAGCAGAATCGGCAAAGTAAATTCGCCGTTTGAAATGCTGACCAAAATATGGCGAAGCAATATTTCGGTTCAAATGTTGAACACATCCTAGTATATGGGTGCAGCACTTGACCACTACTATCACAAGAAAGCTACAGACGTCCGTTAATAGATGCCTGCGAAACATCTTAAGTATTAAGGAAAGAGTTAGAGAAAGATAAGACATATTGCTAGAAAAAGAGCGTAGACGTCCCTATGACTCACTAGAAGAACCAGGATATTAGTAAAGTACTTTAAGTAGGTTATCATTGATTCATTGATGACATTAATAACCCTTTCAACGAATCCATTTGCAGTGCATATTCAACCTCATCTTTTTTTTTTGTTATCGATAACATATCGTATGACTCACAAATTTAAGTGGAAAATCCCTCATGAAATGAGCCATTTTTTACCACTTATTTTACGTATCTTATCTACTGCAACCTCTATACTTCAATGGTTAAACTAATTGACAGAGCAATTTTCCAAAGAATCATAGAATGAAACGCCTGTTTTATCTTATCAAGAGTAGTGCGTTTGTGCAATAGATGAATTATATTACTGACGAGACACGCATGCAATACGAAACAAGCTTTAATCAGGAGTTCGCTTTTGTCCGCAGCTGTTCTCACCACAAGAAGTATATTAGTATCAAATCACTAAATCTTAGCGTTTAATGGATGTCGTTTCCCGATATTATTGCACCCTTGAATTTCTCGGCCAATATGCCGATTATTTGGCGTACTGCATGGCCTATCGTGACAACAGACAAAAATACACACCATGCATTGAGTCTTTCGAATGAACACACTAGGATTTTGCTTTAATTGGTTTCCTCACAAACTCGGCAATCATTGACAAAACCACTTATAAATATATTCGCGAACTGCGGCAGTATTTTCGTTTGACCAAACGTTATGGGCAGTGACTGATCCAGCAGAGTTGGTTTTTTGGAATTTCGCAACAATACGACGGATAATGGCTTCGGTTGGAAGATCATGTTAGCTGAATATATCACGTAAACCTATATATACTCCATCCCTAAGGCTTCCAAAGAAAAGAGAATATTTTATAACTTACTCTAGAGTTTTTTGGTCCAACAGACTGCGCCAACATAACTGTCAAATTGACAGTGCGTGTTTTCACACCAGCCGGGCTCATTACCCAATCGCCTAATACAAGATCAGTTGATTTTCTCATTTCATGAAATTCCAGTAGAAATTTCGATTTCGAAAACAGCAAATTAAATAAATTGTCTACGTTTATAGGAAGAATTGTGTGCATTAATTGACGTCCCTCGTGGATCGATGTGCATTCGACCGTACTCACAAAACTGTAATGAAAATAATATAACTCGAATTAAACAGGAAAAAGTATAAACCCAGTCTTTGGCTACTAACGGAATATTATTCTCCTCGGAATCACTTGAATCGGACATATCCGTTGGCAATGCTTCAGAATTCTTATTTAAGCTCTCATCCCGCTGTCGAGTGTTTTTTGAAACTTTACGTTTGGCACCTTCTCCTGCTACAATAGTTGGTTCACCACTTGGAGCCATTGCTCCACTGCCACTTGATGCACCAGTACTTGCTTTAGGGCTTTCGTCTGGTCTAACATTCATAAGCTTTATTTCTTTGGAGCTCATTTTTACTTTATTTTTTCCACCACTTCCTGTACCACCACTGTTAGTGTCACTTGTTTTGTCTGAACTACTTGTGTTATTGTTGTTACCACTGATTAAAATATTTGTTTGTGATTGTTGATAGTCGCCGCAACCCTGATCGAATGGACTATCACTTATGTTTGGTAAATCTTGTATACTCAGTGGATCAATGTAGTCTTCGTCATCTGTGGTTAAACCTAATTCGTCGCCATAGCAATTATGCACCCATTGCCACATCTCCTGCGGGAGCATAGGCTTGTTCATTAACGTATTCTGCCATACTCGAAAGAGCATCAAAAACGCCTTGTCCCGAGTAGTGAACGATGCAAAAAAATGCTTTTCTTTATCTGTACACACGGAAATTGCATTCGGAATGACTAAAGCTGTTTTGTCCTTAGTTATAGATGTAACATCTTTCCATTTGATACTTAAATATGTTTCCCATCGGAAGATGTTCGCATGGAAGCAGAGGTAATTCTGAGAGACATATAAACGACCATGTACAAGTATGTCACGCTGAAGAGCACAAGAATAATCTGCAAACAAAGAGAAAATGCAATTTTTAATGAAAACGCAAATACTCAAGGTATTGTGATAACTTACCAACAATCAAACGTTCATCGGACGGCACTTCTTTGAAGAGTTTCTTAAAATCTTTCGATCTAGATTTGTATGTTGGATAGAGTACGTTGTACCAAGATTTCTTTTTGGCTCGTTCAGATATTTTTGATGCACTTTTGGGTTTTTCAGCAGCTTCCGATGGTGGAGTAGTTTTTAAAGCTTCAGCTGAGGCATAGAGTGATGAACTGTCACTTGATTTGCTTGCAGAATCCTATAGTAGTAAGCAAAACATTATTTTTAAGTTGACAATAAAAGAACCCAATGCTCTTCCGATGAGTTAAGAATTTTATATCAGTGCTACTGGACACGTTCAACTATTAGCATTAAAGTGTGAAACCATTTCAAATTTATTTATAATACAGTCAATGAAAGATAATTCGCCAATAAAAACAGTCGAGCGAAAAAGTCGCATTACGATATCTATAATCGTGCGAAACACTATTTGTTTAAAAGTCAACCACAACTGTCTTCTGAAACAGGACAGAGTGGCCTGTGAAGTGGTGGCCATTGAAAACTGTAAGCTTCATGGAAAGCAAAACCTATATTATTGGAACTAGAAGTGAAAATCAAGGCGATGATTTAGTAAGGCATTCGAACCCTATGGCTTTTAACCTCTTGGAATCTAAACTCTGTAAGCCTCCTTTCAGTTGCAATTCATTTGGATCATCTTGTTACAAATATCAAACCTAATGCTAACAACGGTTTAACTTTTCTTACAGAGCCACACATCCAAGAAAGCCGCCAAAACATCTTCTAACACAGATTATCATATATATTTGAGCTTCTTAAGTTTCCAAACAAAGAATGGATTTCGAACAGAGACAAGGGTTCCTATCAAGCAAATAAAGTGCTGAAGCACTTGGGAAAAATAATCAGAAGTGATTACATTAGACACCAAATAGACAACAAAGGCTTACCGTCAGGTAGTGATAGAATAGAAATTTTACAATTGCTTAGAAAAATTGTGTTTTCGGTAGTCAGTCTATCCATAAGAGATTGTAATAAACGCTTATTGACTAACAAAGGAAATAAGGAATTCATAAGCTAACCCTGAAAGCACAATCTATCAGAAGACTAAGTATGTAGGACGCCGCAGGCTGTCAAAAGAAACAAGAAAGGACGTTCGATACCCAAGAGTAAGACCGAATGTTACAACACACAGCTTTAGTTTTAGTCTAGTAAATAACTTATTTTACGTGCAAAGAAGAAGATGTAGTTCAGCGCTTGAAGGTTCTCTTGCTGAGGTAGTCTGCTTTTCGAAAACACTCGATTTTTTTTAGCACTTTCTGTTAAAAGTAAACTCCGGGTGAAATAGTCTAAAGAATTGCGCCATATCCAGAAAGATGTGGCAGACCTACAACAAAAATAAGACGCATGGCATAACCCATTATTATTATTGGTCGGGAGAGCTGAACAGCCCTTGGCACTGCGATTTCTGACGAATCCTATTGTGCCTTCCCTCATGTTCCTAGATGAGTTGTTTCACTCCAGAAGATATCAGGAAGTTAATGAACTTCTCTGGATGGATGGCAGCAAGCTGTTCAGTAGAGACAAATTCGCCGCCTAGTATTCTTTTTCTGAGTTGAAAAAGAGCTGGGGCATTCCGTTAGGATGTGAAGAGAGGTCTACTCACTCTCCAGGCAGAGACTACAGTTTGAATCTGTTGTAAGATTCATACGATGTAGGTGCTTGTTCAGCCGGCATAGCCCATACTGAGACTGCAAGAAGTGTAACAATCAGCACAGACAACAGGCCAGTTGGCCTCTAGTTAAATATTCCCTTTAACACCCACTGCCGTAGTTCAAAAAAATGCTCAGAAAATGAAAAGTGTGTTTCGTTTTCTCTCTGAATGCCCGATATTAGCTAAAGCCAAGCACCTCACACTTGGCAAAACCTTTTTCGAAGAGCTATCGGAAATTTCTGACACCAAATTCTGCAACAATATTAACTCCCCAATGTAAATTCGAAAAATACTCTACTAAGATACGTACACATTGACATCCAGGTCACGTGAGCTGTGGTACACTGCCCTTTATTATATTCTTGATGGATGAATCAGACAGACGACTCTACCCATCTACCTAGCAACGGATCAAGCTATGTTTTGAAAAGTTAAATTCAACGTACAACCAACCAAATATTTCACAACTATGGTACGTTTTGAAATTTGATGTTCTACAACGACAATCGAATCAATTATCTCCTATGGACTTACTTGTTATGTACACTGTACAATGATGATTTTTAATTGATCAGCTGCCTGCTAATGAATTTTACTTTACTTCTTCAATTTATTCAATTCAACACTTGATACTTCCTTTTTAACGTTCAGCATTTAATATCTTATCAGCAATTAGAGTAATTTTAACAAATGTGCACAAAATGTATTTGGTTATAGATTTGATAAGGCAATATCAGTCCGTGCGCGCCAAATATAAAAAAAAAGTTACAAGGTTTCACTGCCTTTATCGGTTACAAATTTCCGCTAAAGAACTCATGAATTCACGATAAGAATTTTTAGTTGAATCACATAGTTAACGTATAATACATGGTAACTCTAAAAACTTTTTAAATCGCGTAATTTTTCTATTCAATGGTGTTTTTTAGTCAAGCACTCCCTTTGACACGCTACTGAGAGTTTAGCTAGCCTATTACTGACTTTGAATCGACAAATCACAAAGCGTACAAACAAATGTATGACACATGGAGTGCGAACAGGTGTTAATATAATTATCAGCTCATCCACGATATTGTTATCATCGACATAAAATATGCTTTTATATTGATTGTAGAGCGTGGTGTCGTCCTATAAACAATCAGCTGGGCTACCATATGAGTTCTACTTTTTATTTTGTGCTTACGGCGAATTCAGAAATTGTAGTAGCTTACAAGTTAGAGAGGGAAAAGCTCTCTGTTATTGAGGATGGGGTGTGAGCATTTTTTTGCAGCCTTTGGCAATGATCTGGTACGCCTATTAAATGCTTTTATTTTTTTTAGCTTTCTGTAGTTTAGTTGTGACTATGTACATAACCATTGGCTTCTCAAGTTACATTTTGACGCCTTAAGATGATCTACATCTGTTTTGTTAGTTTCTTTTGATACATCAGTGCTTGTTAATGTGTTTAAACCTATCTCAGGAATCGTTTAAGCTACATTGTTTAATTTGCAATCACTTCCCAGTTCAACATTGAGGGAAAAAAAGAAAGCTTAGCCTGGTATGTGGCCGTGACGTGAGAAACAAAAAAAGCATATCAGAACGTTATCGCACCTCGAAGTAATAAGTGAACAATGCCCCATTTTGCTCAGAAGGTGCAAAAACCATTACATAGTGATGTTGAACCGTTTACATTGTAGCATCATAAACTATCAAAGTTCTGGTCATCCTCTACTTTATAGTACCGCAGTAGTTGGTTGACCTATGCTTCGTCTACCTTAAACATTGTACATGTAGTTTTGTAAAATGTCCCTTTATAATATTTATAGTTTGTGGTTGAATCTTCTGCGCTACGTACCGCGGCTTTAAATTTTGACAATGTTCGTGCTTCTCCACCATCCATCAGAACGGGAATGATGACGGTCCCCTTGGTTCTACTTAATAAAACAAGTTTATTGTTTCTTAACGTTTAAGTAAGAACCATTGGCAAGTGCGTTTACGTCTAATCTCTGCGCTAATGTCATTGAATATAATATGAACAGATCGTGGGTAGTTATTAAACGTAACGTTTTTGGGCTTTTCACTTACACCTCAATCGAGCCCGTTGTTTGCCTTTATATTAGAAATGTTTCAGATCCGGTATCGCTAAGGTTGGACAGAAGCATAAAAATGTTCGACATTCTTTTGTTATTCTGAGCGGAATGTGACTAAGGACCCACACAAATTACAGAACTCCGAATCGGTTCCAATATGTACTAAGTTCAGATATGCGAGCCCAATAAAGAGCTAAGATTATTTTCGTAGCCTCGATTAAAGTCAAAGAACCCTTAGTGACTAACTCATATGAAGTTAAGGAACCGTGGGAATTTACCACATTTAGATTTACCACTAACCATATTGCTAAGCTAGTTAATCCTAATCATTTCAACACGATTGCATACGCAAATAGACTATCAACACTTTTGTCGGGCATCTTTTCGATAACGTTATCAGAAAAAAAAAAAACCGTAAACTTTTTAGCGACACTTATCTTCAACTTTTGATAATAATTTTTTTTTTTTTCTGCAGAGCTCACTCACCTCGGTATTTGTTGAATCTGTCTTTGAACTATTCCCCAGCGAAGTTTGTGAATCGCTTAACTTTGTCGATGTTGTTTGTTGCGTTTGAGTTGTTATTCCACTATCCCGCTGGATATCGCTTGAACTTGAAGTTTTCTTTGATACCGAATATGAGACTAACAAATTTGATGCTTCAGTTATGTTTTCCACTAAATTCGATATTGTTATTGTCTCATCGTTTGTTGTTATTACACTGGACGAACTGGCTGTTGGTGACGGTTGTATAACATTTTTCAATGTTGGCAATGTAATGTTTCCGAGAACTTCTTGTGTATTACTCAGTAAGCCCTCCACAGTTTCTTGCCTTTAAATGAGAATTTATCATTTTAATAATGAAACAAAAAAAATAAAAAATCGTAAACAAAAGAGAATGAAGCAAAGCAAAAAAGATTATAGCAAAATTAGATATGAGATAAAAAAATTATTTTTTTAAAGACCTACCTTTCGGAGCTACTACTGTCCCCCCCTTGCGGACGAATTGGGGTATCAACTTGTGTTTTACTCCTACATAACCAAAAAAGCAAAAGAAAAAAAAAATAAAAGAAAAAAAAATAAACTAAATCATAATATCGGAACAACAGTAATAATTACAAATGCAAACAACATGCATAACTTATGCTCGAGCAAGAACAAAATAAGTTATTTAATTCATTTTTATTCTACAATAATGCGATACTTAAACAATACATGTATAAATTAGTGTATGCCAGTCCCTTTTTGTTTAGACTTTGTACAAACAACTGAAAAAGTTGTCCGATGCAAGGGCCGTCGGCGTCTCCACGGACCACGATGAACAGTCGCGTCAATGCAAAGTATTTCATTATAATAAACGTATTAACAGCTTAAAATCCTACCAACTTATATCCTAAAAGTGGAAAGAACAAACGAACTGATGGGCGAGAGGGTCATCCATTGGCGACAGAAGCTATCCGATGAAACTCGATGAAACAGTCTGTACAGTCAGAATTGTAAAAAGGTACCAATTAAACTTCTATTAACTCTTTAACATATTGACGTTATTGCAGGACACTACGCGTTAAACATCCCTATCTGTGACGCTTGTAGAGAGGGCGACGACACCGCGAAACTTTTCCTATGTGATTGTCCTACCTTTGCTCGTATCAGGTGGCAGATTTTTGAGTCTGATGTGATGAGTGCTGGTAACCTAAACTCCTTATCATTGAAGCTTTTAGAACAATGGACCAGTTTTTCCAACACCCCACCTTGATTTGATTCACTCCTAAGATAACAGCAATAATAGTAATTAAAGCAAACGAACACCTAGAAAATAATTGACATCATCCTCAGATTTACGGAGCGATAAGCTGTCACTCGTCACGCACTCTTAACTAATTGAAGTTTGTTTAAACTTGTTCGTGGCGCCTAAGGTATGTTCCTTCTAACAGGATCTTCATTTCGTGATGGATTCGAACATGATTTGATCGGACCGCCAGTACCCCTTTGGTCAACACTTCTCAGCCATCTTAGGGCTTACATTTTAAGCATTTCGATCCACCCAGATGCTGTGATATGCAGATGATATTGACTCATGGGACTCTCCCAGTGTGTTTTCATAGGCAGTTTCACGGTAATTGAAGGTAACGCAAAGGGAGTTGGTCTTGTAGTTGCTGAAGACGAAACCAAATTTTAAAGAAACCCTGGTAAAGATATAACAAAGAATAGGCATAGCAAACTGCTGCTGATTCGGTTTTGCCAAATAGCTAGATTCAAAATTCTTATCTCGGTGGACATTTTTCTTACCAGTGCAATAATATAACGCCAAGTGCTGGACGATAATTAAAAAAGCAAAAGAAATATTTAACTCGATCGAGAGGAAAATTCTTCGTCGGATGATAAGTCCAGTGTGTGAGGAGGGTGAATGTAGATTCAGATGTAACTGCAAACTTTATGAGCTGTATTCAGATGCGGACATAGTTTTAAAAGCCAAACACGTCAAGTAAGCGGCCAAATCAGAATGCCTATAACCGCTCCAAGCAACCATAATAGCGAAAGGTCAGATCCCCGCAATCTGCTTAACATTTATGTACTTCCGACTGCTATCGCAATCGTAGTTATTTTATTTATAAAAACTACGAATAAAGTAATAATAAAGTTATTTTTGCGACATAGGGGTCAGCACAAATTGACTTTTGACGTCCACCCCAATTGCTCATACAGAAGTCAACGTTTTTAATCAAAATAAATTAAATTCCCCCCGATGAACCATTGAACGTGAAATTTAAATGAATATGTACATATTCCCCTGCAGGTGAAATCGTTATCAAATCGACAAGTGATCCCAATAAAACTAACGAAATCTTCACCTAGTTACATGCCCACATTTCAACAATTGCTGTTAACCCATCGGAATGGAATTGGGTCGAAAAGTTTTGCCCAACTCGTTAAAATTATCAAAAAAAAAAACAATAAAATAGCGCAAATCAGCACGAAAACAGCTCATTAATCAATGAAAGCAATTCTGGTTACAGAACTGAAATGTATGTTTCGATATCAACACTCGCATCTACGCAATATTAATACTTAATTACACAATCAATTATTGCTAACAATCAATTAACTGTATACCACATCCACTTGGAATATGAATTAAAGTATTACTTATATATCTTATTAAATTAGTTTAAAATGAAAAAAAAAAGAAAGACGAAACGTAGGGGTTGGAAGTGTGGAAAATCGATAATTAGCATTAGCACCAGCTGAGTGTCACCACTTTTGTAATAAATCTTTGATGGAACATGGCAAAAATGGAGTACAATTCTATTTTGAATCATCTGGATTGGATCCTCAATATATACAACATATAGGAAATTCCAATGATTTACTTAGTTTATTTTTTTTACAACGATACTATGGAGGGTTAGGTACATATACACATTTTTCCAAAAGCGAATTACAAGTTTTTGACTCGTCTACTGGCAACAAAATATCTTGAATTAATAGAAAAAGAACTAATTCCAAGGCTTTGAGTAAATTTATTAGGTATGCAAAAAGTTAGAATAACATTCAAATTTAACTTATGAAAGGGCTTACATTAGCGTGGTTGAAGAACTTGGACTCTTTGTAGACGACGTTGCAATAAAACTCATGACAAACTTTACGAACCAAAAGTGTGCAACAATAATTGCAAACCTCCAAATGTGTGGAACATTTGAATTATTCTCGGCTTACACTTAGGAAATGTTTTTGTTTTCTTTTTTTTCCAGTTTTTATTATTTGCTACTGTACGATTGTTCAAATAAAAACAAAAAAAAAGAATCGGTGAATACACAGAGCTCAATAAAAAAAAATTGCCCTTTTCGTGGAGAAAGAAAAAGTAAACAGCCGACTGACGTTTGCGAATTCCGTTTTTTTATTTGCATAAACGAATTTGGTGGGGAGACAAATGTCAGTTGATGTGACGGAGGTGAATTCAACGGCGAATCGGAACAAAGAAAGCATTCAGGGTGGGTGCTTCTAACACATTTTGGCGCGTAATCAAAAATATTCAATTCCTTGTCCGTTGGTGTTTAAATTCAATTTTACATATTTTGAATTGCCTTTTGTGTTTCTTAACGTTATGGATAGGTACAGAATTACTGAAACAAACGTTAGGTACGTGTCCAAGAAAATACCGAAGCAGACCACAATTGTTGGGTCCTTTTTTGGTTCTCTTTCCAAGATGGTGCCATAAGAAACTTGTTTTTTCTGGCATTCGAACCTAATCCAGCAGTTCAATGCTCTTACCACTAGCCCACGGCCACCACAAAAGTTGATAGCTAGACTCCCATATAAATTTTATATTCTAAATGGTGTATTAAGCACATTTAGAAAAGCTTTTACCACCCTTATGTCTTTCCAAAGTATATATGTATTATTTCCGATGTCCAACCTTCGGAACGGAGTGGAACCATAAGAAGAAGAATCATGAGCCAAGCCGTAGCATGATCAGAGACGCTCAGTATCTTGCAATTAAGTTTGGATAAATGACAAAAAAACCACTGTCGATCAAATCCTCGTGAACATGAACGACATCGACATAACCATAAATGATTATCCTTCGAAATGACCGAAAGGATTCACGACAAGGAGGACATCGAATACACACCTTTTCGCAGTAGATTATAATCGATGATATAGGTACAAAAAAAAAACAAAAAAGCACATGCTGTTACAGTTCTACTCTGTTAATAAGTTCTACTTCCACACTGCCACGTTAGAACAGTCTGCGCTGTGATGCCGGCAAATTTCAATTTTGTTATCTAACGACTTATGTACCTATGCATGTTCATATTTATTTTTTATGCTTCCTCTTTGTGTTATCATTTTTTTCGTCAAATCGATACCACCTACTCAAACCACAAGAGCATCGTTCATTACCTATAATCTATTCCATGATGGACATAAGTAAATAAACGTGTTTCTATTAAAAATCAAGTCTCATATTTATTAAATCGTTTAATATATCAGTATGACAAATAAAGACAAACATAACTACCAATAAACGTAGAATATGCAACAGCACATAAATGCTTTACTTAAATTGTAAAAAAGAAAAAATCCAAAAAATCAAATACAAGTTTCATGCAGCTTCTTATCGTATGCTTTGTCTGAATACACTCTGTTTAACTTTACTGCCTATCGTCGATGATTTTTTCGCATGATGTGGATCTGGTGCAAAACAGTTCCATAGTCGTAGTGTTTCATCGGCTCCAGCACTTATAACTGTGCTACCATCGGGTGACATCGCCATCTGCAGAACTCTTGACGTGTGCCCAGTTAACTCTGCCTGTTTGACCATCGAGGGATATTTCCAGATAGTCAACTGGTTGTTGGCAAATCCATGCGCTGAGATCAGTTCTTTGTAGTTCTTAGACCAAAGAAGTGCGCATACTTGAGATTTTGAGTCTACGGAGTTGATAAGTGTACCATTGTTGACATTCCAGAACTTTATGCATCTGTCAGCAGTTCCACCGCCTGATGCCAACACATTGGGTAACCATGGACACCAGGCCAGTGCACGTACAGCGGCTTGATGCTGATTAAGTACATGAAGTGGCTCGGTATTCGCAGATCCTGATGCACCGGCTGATGGCCAGATATTTACCAAATTGTCATTTCCACCGCTTGCAAGATACTTAAAATCAGTTGACCACTTAAGACCACACACCTCCTGTGTGTGGCCGGTAAGTGTTGTGGTGTTATGCTCCCTTTGTCGAACATCATGATGAATAATGGAACCATCTCTGCTGCCTGAGGAAACGATAAATGAATTCCATACTAAAGATCCTACGCGCGCCGAATGACCATCCATTACACGTAATCGCTTTATCTTTGAACAATCCCAGAGCTCAACAGCACCAGATGTATTACCAATCGCTAATATATGACCCTCTTCAATCCATGAGAGTGAACATGCACTGTCGCCTTCTTCGAATTCGACCAATTGTTCAATGCTTCCAGTGCCGGCGTTCCAGAGGTATACTGCATTTCCCAATGCGACAGTCACAACATTATCAGAACTCCAGTCCATAAGGTTGAGATCTTAAATGAGAAGAATGGAACTGAACAAACGAACCCAAATGAAAGCGCGAAATGAAGCTAAAATTCCTGACTGATCGCTAATCTCACAACTTCTACGGATGGCTAGACTTTACCTTGAACATTGAAATCTTTTGGAATGGATTTGTTTCCCCCAAATAAACAGCGTTTGAAAACTGTTGAGCTTGTGCCAAACCAAAAACTAACTGAACGCATCAAAAGTAAATTTCTTAATCTTAACAAGGAGATTTATATCTAGCAGCTAGCTGACTATGCATCCCCAACAACATTCGTAAACGTTCCAAGCAACTAATGCAAAATCTTATGAGAGTTTAATTTCAATTGTGCAGCTGCAGCTAACAAAAGACCAAATAAAAACCCTGACTTTGTTCTGATTCGATGGAAATCTTAAAAGCCTGCTCTATCGCCATCGACGAACCTGTTCCAAGACTAGAATCAAATGTAACAGAACTGATTATCAAAAACAAAGCAATCAGCGATCGTATAAAAGGAAGCACCCTACCAAATACCCAAACGAAGTAACTCATACTTACAGTAGTCATTAATTATATCAGGTGCATCTAGAATACGATCCGAGGTTGTAGGAATATATCTTGAGCCACTTTTCGTCGATATTGGTGTCTTTATAGAATATACAACCTTGTTAGGGTTCTGATGAGATTCTGGAGCTGCCGGTGCTTTGTTTTGATAGGAAAGAATGCGAGTAGCCTTACCGTCGCAAACTTTCATTGAATCAGATATCAACTTCTGATGATCAGTCTTCGAAGGAGTCATTTTATTATTCTTTTCATTTTCTTCGTCCGATGTTTTCTCTTGCTCTTGTTTTATCTATAAGAAAAGGGGAACTATTAAGCAGTCGATGCATGGGTACCAGAAGAATACTCACCAAGTAGTGCCCGAGATCGAAATTGCTGGTCCCTCTGTTCGGAATGAAACGATCACCGCCAGAAGGGGTTTTACAGCCTTTACTAGGTGTTGGTGTTTTTCTTCCTAGAAAATATTTATTGCTACTCCCTTGTTACAGACTATATCAATCTACTTTACCTTTTCCATCGCTATTTTTGCCGGGTGTTTTAGTCGGTGCTGTTGGCACCGAGAAACTAGTGTTGTACGATATAGACAACACCGATCGTGATGCATTATTTAGACTTGCACTTAGATTCGCTGTTGAATTTTCGAGTTTCTTTTGCCAACGGGGTGCAGGACCGCGAGTCAATTCTCCATCCATTGTGAGAACACTATTGATTTCGTTTAAATAATTAAATTGTGACATGATTTAACTTAATTTCTTCAAAATGTTAACAACAGAAAAACAAGCAAATAAACTCTGCAATCTTATACAGTTTTAAATAATAATTAATATTAATAATAATTAATTGAAGTCTTAAAAAAGAATTTTCATTACAACGTTGTTGCTATTTTGCTGGAAAATGGATGACGGTTTGGATTCAAAGATTTTTTTTCTAGCGGAATTATTTAACAGAACAGCCAACATTCGAGAAAAATAAATTATCGCATCTTTAATGATTGCGTTCAGTTGTTTTGATTTGGGAGTGGATTACACTGTTCTGTTTTTTATTTGATGTAAGGTGGCGATTATTTATATAATTTAATGCTGAACAAATATAATACTCGTATGATCATCATTTTAATGAATATGATTATTTTCCATATTTTTTTTGTGGTTATAATTCAATACACAACTTAACTATCGGGCTCTCCACTGATGCAAGCCCTTCTTCCTCTTCGATTCAATGCGCGCTATTTTCAGTTTTCCAGGTAAAGCCTACTGGCATCCGGTTCACTCTTTCAATTCTTTCATATACAAACTTGGGACTGAGATTTGAAAATGCTTTTGGTTAGAGCATTGTTGTTTATTAGCTTGATTAATTAAGTCAATGTCTTCGATATCCACATCTTGATACAGCTTGTAGACTTCGCGGCAAAATGTTCTCCTGCATTCGTCCTTACATACACGACTTTGACATTTGCAAAATTTGTTTTTGAAAATCTTCAGGGGTGAACCTGTGACCAACTTGAACCAAAAGAACACTTTAACTTGTTTGATTCCTGAAAACATGCCTTCAATTATGTACAACAAGTTACTTGAGATGTTTCTAGAGTGCACTACCTCAAGTGTGGTCTTCCGATACTGTATTTTACCCTTGAAATAAAGTCGAAGTTTCTTGGCTAATCTCGAAAGCTACAACAATGTACTTGGAATAAAATTTCTCTCCAAACACACAAGCAAACTTTGATCCAGTATCAGTCTATGTTTCTGCACCATAAACCAGGAACCACAGGATTTCTTTTGATTTTCTTGACAGGACCTCCATTTCCTTATATGGACAATAAAACACCGGATGCTAAGAGTAATTCGTCGCTTGATCTTGATTTGGAAATCTTGCTGCGGAGTCTAGGAAGTCTTTTTTCACCTCAAAATGCGAGAGATGGCATCGTGTTTTATTTCACTGTTGCCGCCGTAGAAATTTGAAAGGTTTTTTTTTTTTTTTAATTTTCTGAAGTATGGAAAACGAAATATTTCCTAGAATTATTTTCTAAAAATTCGACAAGAACCATATACCAAACAAAGTGCAGAGTGAACGTTTCACTCACCCTTACAAAATGTGAACCACACCAATTTGCATCGGCCCACATGAATACACCACTCTCATACTGGTACAGTCATACCATTAATTTACCCTCCTCAACGTGCACGTATTGGTGATGCCCATTTTGTTTGCGTTTTTTGCACTACGAAAGTTTTCTCGTAAGAAAAATCTGAATTTTCCTATCGGAAAATCCCAATTTGCATCTTTCTATTATGTTCAGAAGTGAATTTACACCCGAACCCGTAAATAAATTATAAAATTGTGGTAGTGAGCTTACAATTAATAATGCAAAATAGCGTACAAAAATGTGATGACATTTTTATTAACGGGTCCACTCCATATTACGACGAAAAAGAAGAACAAGCAGTCGACGACGACGAAACGAAGGAAGGAGGTGTACTCAGCTATACCATTACCGCGATGTATTTTTCACTTTCGTGAAGTTTCAAATTGCCGCGTTTAGCGTGTGAAAAAACAGTGAAAGAATAATCCCAATTGATTTGCAGTGAAATTAATCAGAAAATGTGAATGAAAAATGACAAAAATAAAAATATATTGTGGTGTACCCCCTTGGAAATGAAATTGACCTTTGTGGGCATGCGTCATTCGCCGTCGCCGTGCTCTCCACCATCATCGTCACCGCCGTTGTCGTCGCATTCACAAATGGCGGCGTCCAGATTGTGAGGGGAGAATTAATATTTTTTTTTTTTATTTACACATTTTTTGTTTGATAAAGAAAAATTTAAGTTCTTTACCCATCAGTGAGGGGGAGAAAATTTGTAAAATATTAGACATAAACTGATAGATTGAATATTTTGGGAAGTATTTTGAGTTAAGAAAGTGGAATATCGTGTTAATTTTCGGCGAAGAAGTCAAGCTTTTTTATTTTCCTTTCTCCTTTGGATATATTTATGAATATAATTGAGACACGCAAGGGGGGATTGCAAAAATGAATTCGGATCATACAACAGCTCCTGGCGAGCCGTCATCAAATCCGAATGACTCTCAACAAAGTCGACATTCGCCACAGCAGGCTCAGCAACAACAGCAGCAGCAACACCATCAACATCAACAACAGCAGCAGCAGCAACAACAACAGCTCGCTCACCAGCGACATCCCCAACAATTAAATGAAGTAAGTTTCTTCTAATCTTGTGTAATTTGAATATTTCATGGTCATTTAGTAGAGCTAGTTATAAAACACTCGGTTTCATTTGCCAAATTCGCGAGTATCCCCACGTGAATTGTTTGTTTGCACCTCATCCTTTCGTCGGAACACATCATACATTCACCCGTTCATTGTGTTGCATGGTGTTGCCAGCAGTGCTATCGTCTAAGGGAAATGTGTCCCCTGCATAAGATTTGGATTAAATATTGGAGCACACTATTAACAAATGTGGTACTGAGGCTTTATTCTCTTTCCAACAACTCCAAATGTGTATTTTGAAACAGCGGGGAAACCACGAGGTGCTTTGACAATCCTGAACAGATATTGATGACAGGTGTTCTGTAGATGTCTGAATCAATATCAAAACAGCGCAAATACATATTATTGTTGTTACTTCGTGTTAGGTAAATTGTAGGTACAAGTCAGTCAAAACTAGGCGCCAGCTTACATCGTAGTCGATGAACCAGTGAAAGGTTGGCGACCTCGTTCATTGGATCGAAACTATTAAAAGGTCACGGCACGCTTAGAGTATGGAAAGAAATAATGAAAAAGAGCTAATCTTTGGAGCCCACTTGATAACTGAGGCTGAAGGACAACTTCAAAATTATAATCGAGAAAGATGTATCCTGTATCTCAGCCTGAAATGATGTGACATTTTTACCACCTTTCTAGATCCGATTAACTGGGTTTGAAATTTTGAAAATTATATTTATCGCAATACTGTGTTGAACTGCAGAAGGTGATCAATTCCGGTATTTGATCGACTTAAAAGTCTTGAGGAAGCACATTCGATATTTTTATGGACTTTATCTACCTTGGCTCTGCTTCGTTGTTTCTTTGGGCTGAGACGACAATTCAGTAGTAAGGTCCTATCCCGAAGAATTAAGTAGACTCTATACAAGACCTTAAGCATCCCAGTTCTACTCTGTGGCGCTGAAGCATGGACTCTATCAAAGGCGCATGAAGATACCCTCGCTTCGCTTCGAGCGAAAAATGCTTCGCAAAATATTCAGTTCGGTTAACGTTGACAAACTTTGTAGGATAGGAGGAGATTCAACAACGATCTGAACTATACGAGTTGTACAACAACATCGACCTGGTAACAAAAATACGCATTGGTCTTTTGAGACGGCTAGCACATGGAGAGCGAATGGTCACCAACGCTTCGCAGTAGTGGAAGACCTCGCCTAAGGTGGCGCGCAAAATTAAAAGGGACCCTTAACCAACGTAACTGGAGAGGCTTGTTAGTTGTTGGTCTAGGTACAGGTTCACTCCGAATTGTAGCGCCGCCTGACGATATTTTTGCTTTAAAAAGCAAACATGTGTTAAGTTTCTCATCTTAACTGTTCGCAAAATAGGCATTCAATTTGCTGTAAATTCTTGTTAGTAATGTTTTCAGTGTGCCGGGTTGGTCTTGGGCGAGCTCTCTAATGACAATCCAAGGCATGACCTGTGTTTTGTTAGTTCTAGTGTAATTTAGGTGATTTTTCTTTAACATGCTGCGTAGTCTCCACGTTCTAAAATTTTTATGAGGTGGCATATGCTGAGCTGGTTTGTATTGTGCTCATGTAAGATGTGTGCCTTCCAATAATTAGTTCAAAACGACAAGTTTGCTGTTGAATCTCCGTTTTCATATTTTAAAGCACTTCAAGGCGGACTGCAGGTAGCTTAAGTCACTGCGGGATTAGATTAGGGATGTAAAACAGCGTTTGATATCGTGTCCAATTTCAAATACATATCTTGATGTCCTCCTGAAAACTTATAACAGTATGCATGATTATATAGAGGAGTGTATAGCTGCTGCGAACGTATATCTTAAGCTATTCAAGAAGGGGATGTTATCGAGTAAATGCAAGTTTATTGTTTAAAACATAATGAGCTATTTACTCACATATGACAAACAAAATCTAAGAATCCTCGAAAGAAAAGTTATACGAAAGACTTTAGCCTACAACAAACATGGACTGAATTACGCGATCTCTGTTGAGGGGATGCTATTTTCATATTTGCGAAAGAACAATCATTTAAATGTTGCCGGAATGAACATAAGTTGACTGCAAAGGACAGAAGTAGACTACACACCTGCAAAACATATATCCTTGTCTGCCAAGAATCCGTTGAATTGTTTGCATAAACATATACAAAATTACTGGAAAATTGGCATAAGAAATTGGAAAGCCGGGGCCATGAATCGCGAAATTTTGAGAAGCAAAGTAGTATAAGCCAAAGCACACCCCGAGTTGTAGCACTACAAAATAATGATTAAACAGTTTTCTAATATGACGTTCATCAAGGTTCTTATGAATTTCCTAACTTATAACTGATTCTATAGAACAACGACCACTTGAATACAATTCTTTCTCTTCTCGCCATGTGACAGACGGGGTGTACATGGATAACTTCATTCATTTCAACTCACGTGCCTAACTGCGTTGAGTGAGTATCTATCTAACCGACCTAACCCAACATTACGTCGCTTGACCAAATATGTATCTATTGAAGTCATTTCCAAATATGTAAGTTAAAAAGGAAAAAATGAAGCAATTAACTGACAAAACTAATTAATACGGTTCAACTGGCAACGCTAAAATGTGTACAACACTACCTTCATTTCATACCCCCGTATGTGCATATGCATATGTACGTACCTACAGACATACATATGTACATAATTCATCTTTCTCTCCTTGAATCGTTCTCAAATCCTAAACTCCAGCTAAGCAAAGCACAAACCACCAACCCCCTATCGTCTGGTCGCCCGTTCGACACTCTATGAGCACCACTCTCTCTCTCGCTCCCCGTCGTTCATCCCTTAAAATATATTTGTAATGTAATTTTAATCATCATCATCGTAATAATAATCATCATTTAGTTAGAGAAAAATCAATAAATTATGGACGAAATTTCATTTATGTTTTGTGTATTCGTTAAGAGTTATTCCCAATTACTAACCATTGTGTGTGAGAGAGTTGCAAAGTATTGCGGCAGCGGTGGCGGCAGGGCGCGTAACCATCCATCCACTCTTTCATAATTCAAATACACTCCTCTTGTAACATTCGATTAGCGCATTTTAAAAGAAATAATAATTTGAAAATAAATAAAAACGGAAAAATGTTACAGCAACATGTCCTGCAACAGCACCACGAAAATCCTGGTTTAAGCGGAGTTATTCAGCCTGTTGGCGGGATCGATTCAGATGTGTCCAAACAACAACATCAACATCATCAGTCATCGCTCGTAACGGGTGGCCAACATGTAAGCGAACAAAAAATAGTACATAATCCATGTGTAAAGAAAATATTGTCGAGCGTAGCTCTAATTGGACTTGTATATAATGGTTTCTTTCAACCCTTACCACGTGTCAAAATTTTAATACATTCAGGCTTGAGATGAATTTTTAATGTCGTCAGCGCTGTTAATGTAAAGCTCACAATGTTTTTTTTTTTTTTCTTTAAAGGGGGGAATACTCGTATCTCTTCCTTTCAACTAACAAAACAAAATTGCATATGTATGTATGTAATTCTCTGTCTCAGATTGGTATAGCAATGGTTAATGTATGTATGTACATATATGCAACGCCTCTTTTTAGAAAGTTTTTCCAATTCTTAATTACGGTTAATAACAATGTTCCGACAAAAACATCCTCAATTATATCAAATTTTCATTCTTAGGATCGATCCTTTTTTCCTTTTATCCAGCTTTTTAACGGCGTTAAATCGATGCCTTTCACTGCGGGCATTCAAGGTGCGTTTTGTCATTTCTCCTTTATTTTCTCCATGAAGACTAGATGTTACCGTGGCGGACCCGTAGCGAAGCATATCTCATACTGTGAGATTTGAGGTCACCCTTGGGTCCTGGCAGATCGAACTCCAGCGTACACTCGAAATGTTTGTAGCCATCTGTTATTATGCTGGAACGAGAGTCAACGCGAACAAATCTGAGGTGATGGTTGTTTCCGTCTGGCTACTCCTGAAGAAATGGAGTTAGTGGCAGAGGATTGAGAAAGATGGAAAGTTTACCTTAAAATTCTACCCCACGATCGTATAACTATAGATGGCGCAACAGTCCGGGGAGTACTGTACCGGCGCGCCGATAAAAGCACCACTTTTTCCTTTAATATTCTGTCGTGTTTAAGTGTTACACATTTGTTTAAAGATTTAACTGGAATTCAACTTGGCTTACAGCGCTATATTTTAAACGCATTCCTTTCAAGGGACTCGTGAGAGTACAATCACGGTTAAATCACTTAAAATTGTCAATTATTTGAGAGTTACTTTCGATAGCTTACTAGGTGCTTTAATCAGCGACAGTGGACTTGTTTGTATATTTCGAATAATGACTGAGATTAAACAGACATCTAATTATTAATATAAATGCGGAACGTACCAGGAAATTTTTCATCTACAGTCTCCATTTGCAGTTTAGAAGAGACTTAGATCGTTAAAACATTTTGATTTGCCCACACAACGTACGTTTATAGAAAAATAAATAAATCCCCATCAAAACAAGTTTATAACTATTATACGTGCTGCATCATAAACAAAAATTTATTCATATTCCCATGTGGAATTAGCTATTATAATACTAAGCTTACTTTACATGTCTGTAGGTACATCTGTTCCAAAAACTATAAACGACAACTATTTAACAAGTTTCTTTTTTTTCCTTTTATTTTTATTTTATTTTTTTTTAATTTTCAGCTTGGAAAGTACTGGGTTGTTACGAATCTATTTCAGGGTCCAGGCCAACCGCCATACAATATTGGTGTAACACCAACAACCTCAGCAGTTCCTACATTACCGCCTCCAATATCATCCCATTCAAGCGCCTCAGGAGCAAAATCAGGAAATTCTAAGCAACAACAGCAAGATCAACTAGCACCTAACTCGCACACACAGACACCAGCACATATAGTATCATCGGTTGGTGCAACTTCCTTACAAATACCCAATCCAATGATAACAAATGCAGCGATGAATCAGCAACAGCTTCCAAATGGGACGATTATTGCAGCCCCACGACATCCGGATTCTTTGCACGTCCATGGTAATTGAAATGTTTTGCCATAGATTAATTTACCAAATTAGTTTAATAAATTAAAAAAAAAAAATTAAAATGATTTAATAGTTAAAAAGATAATGAATACTGTGGAAAAATAAAGCTCTATCTCTTTAGGAACGATGTCCTCCGACGACAATCGACACGTCTCACACGGTATGCAAGACATAAAGGAGGAGAAACCTTTCGCGAATGGCAAGCAAAATAATCACATGGCTCATGTTAATCCAGCATCTTCCGTTTCGTCGAAAATGAATTCTGGCAGTGGTGGCAACAATGTGCAATCAGCCGAACCAGGTAGTGGTGGTGGCGGACAAATGGTTAACAAATTGCAAGGCGGAGGTGTTCCGGTTGGAACCGGTGCAGGCGGTGGCGGAGGCAATGAACAGCAAGAGCTGGTTAGTGGTAAACCGCCACACGGTGTTGAAATGTACAAAGTCAATATTGAAGATTTGAGTCAATTTCTATCATATCACGAGGTCTTTGGCAAGATCCATGGCGAAGTAATAAATCAACAGCAAATATCATCGCACACGGTAACGCATCCTACTACGAATGTATCAACCTCAAATGCTGGTGGCAATACCTCTGTGAGTGGTACTGTTACTGGTTCACTACCTCCACCTCCGCCACCGTCGACTAATGGCAATTCGATAGTGACAACCAACAGCCTTACCAGTTCAGGGACTGGTGCACAAGCAGTACCTCCGCCAGTCGGTGGTCCAACTGTTCCCGGAGATCTTATACTGCCTAAAATGGAGAATCAAGGGATGGGTGTAGATCAGACTACCCCTCTGCTGGCACCGGATGGAACGCCTATAATGGGCGGTACGCATATCTGTGACATTTGCGGCAAAATGTTCCAATTTCGCTATCAACTAATTGTACATCGTCGCTATCATAGCGAACGTAAGCCATTTAATTGCCAAGTATGTGGACAGGGATTTACAACGTCGCAAGATCTCACCCGCCACGGTAAGATCCATATTGGTGGGCCAATGTTCACATGTGTCATTTGCTTCAATGTGTTCGCCAACAACGCCAGCCTGGAGCGGCATATGAAACGTCATTCAACCGACAAGCCATTCGCGTGCACCATATGCCAGAAGACATTTGCCCGCAAAGAGCACTTGGACAACCACTTTCGCAGTCATACGGGTGAGACGCCATTCCGTTGTCAGTATTGTGCGAAAACGTTTACGCGAAAGGAGCACATGGTGAATCATGTGCGCAAGCATACCGGAGAGACGCCGCATCGTTGCGATATTTGTAAGAAATCTTTTACGCGGAAAGAGCACTATGTAAACCATTACATGTGGCATACAGGTTGGCAGGCATTAACCATGCTGTAACGATAGTTTAGATAGCGCATCGTGTTCTCCTCTATTTCAGGTCAAACACCGCATCAATGCGATATATGTGGGAAGAAGTATACGAGGAAGGAACACCTAGCCAATCATATGAGGTCCCATACGAACGATACACCATTCCGGTGTGAGATATGTGGCAAGAGTTTTAGCAGAAAGGAACACTTTACCAATCACATTTTATGGCATACAGGTAATTTCAAATTAAATTATAATAAATAATTATGTTTGACACATGTTTTCAGTTACGTGCACCACCACATCTTCGGTGGTAGATTCAGATTTGTCAAGTGAAATTCAAGTTCGAAAAGAACATTTCTAATGCTTTTTTGTTCTAAAGACCAAGAGGTGTCTTTAGACACAAATCGGATTTGTCAATAATGTTTACGATGTAGGCTTTCTAAGTTCACAAAATTATCGTAAATCATTGTCTTTGGTTGGGATACGATTTGCTAGAAAAAAAATTCTTAAAATCGTACGAAGAAATCTATTTTCGAACGAGTATAGTTCAGTCAGCTTCTTACTGATGGCATCTTTCAACTTTGGCAAACATTTTACAACATAACTATACCTTCTGCTCCTGGGAGCATTTGGATTTCCTAACAATTTACATCGGCCGTACTGGCAGGTTTCAGATTATTTAGATCGTTGAGGAAGTATTCGCTTCAGGTGATTTTCTTGATGTTGCCATCTATGATTTGCTTTCAACAGGACATCGGTGTGAATCAGTTTAATAAACGACACTTCAAGATTCTCTCTGTCAGACATAGAGAACATAGAGAATTCTTTGCAATGATACCCCTGATCGTAGTTACTTCCAGACGCCACGACGAAGTAATATGTCGCTGTCCTCTGTGTGCTTTGTGTAATAAAGGCTGCAGGAAGAACATTGCTATCACCTACTGAAAACACTTTTGGCAATGTTTGCACTCTGTCAGATTAAAAACTAGCTTTCTTCAACTAAGTTCCCAAGAGTGTATTTGGTTCTTGAACTTGTTTTAAATGTGGAGCATACTTTATGCATGTCTTCTCGTTGTAAAGCCATCTTTAATTAGTTTCAGTTTGATCTTTTGTATTTCCTAGTATTTTATGAGTAATTTTGTTTGATGCTTAGAATAATAATTAGCCTTAGTTTTGCAAAAGTACTTAGTGTTTGTTTGTTATTTTACAAAGGAGAAACCCCTCATCGCTGTGATTTCTGTGCGAAGACGTTCACAAGGAAGGAGCACCTATTGAATCATGTCCGCCAACATACGGGTGAGTCACCACATCGCTGCACCTATTGCTTGAAGACCTTCACTCGTAAGGAACACCTAGTGAATCACATTCGTCAACACACAGGCGAGACCCCCTTCAAGTGCACCTACTGTACCAAGGCGTTTACTCGAAAGGATCACATGGTTAATCATATCCGTCAACATACCGGAGAGTCACCACATAAATGCACCTATTGCACGAAAACCTTTACAAGGAAAGAACATCTGACCAATCATGTGCGCCAACATACGGGTGAGTCGCCTCATCGTTGCACCTACTGCAAAAAAACATTTACACGCAAGGAACACCTAACAAATCACATCCGGTTGCATACAGGCGATTCGCCCCACAAATGCGAATACTGCCAAAAGACGTTCACACGAAAGGAGCACTTGAACAACCATATGCGACAGCACTCGAGTGACAACCCACACTGCTGTAATGTGTGCAACAAGCCGTTCACACGTAAGGAGCATTTGATCAATCATATGTCGCGCTGTCACACTGGAGATCGACCGTTTGCATGTGAAACATGCGGCAAAAGTTTTCCTTTAAAAGGCAATTTGATCTTCCATCAACGTAGTCACACCAAAGGTCAAGAGTGTGAACGTCCATTTTCGTGCGAGAAGTGTCCGAAGAACTTCATTTGCAAAGGTACTTGAGGCAGTTGTGTCCCGTCCCGTTCAAATACATATTTATTTACTGAACTTATTAATGGATAATTTTGAATTTTGCATCGTCCTTAGGTCATCTGGTATCACATATGCGTTCACATTCAGGTGAGAAACCCCATGCATGCACTATGTGCAGCAAGGCATTTGTGGAGAGAGGGAATCTTAAACGGCACATGAAAATGAATCATCCTGATGCAGTTATGCCGCCGCCTCCAACACCGCTTCCGGGTATTTTAACGCAAATCAAACAGGAGATTAATCCGATAATAAGTGAGTTAATGTATCATTTATTTTATTTTTCGTAAAATTGTATCATAAAAAAACAAAAACTTGATTTCCACCTTTTATTTCTCGCGGTGTCTAATACTTCTCTGGCGGTCCTCGCGATTGCCTATCATCACTAAACGAGATGACTGACCAATTCAATATTCACATTGGTTGGGTGCCTGGACACATTGACATCGCTGGTAATTGCAAAGCAGTCAATTTTTCAATTTCTGGAACCACTCTAGAAATTCCCTCTCATACCGGGGGCATGGGTATACCTAGAAGAACAGTGAAACTCATCGTTAAACAATTCAAAGCGAGAGAAATTAACTCCATGTGGAAAATCGGTCACATGTGTCAGTCCATCAGACTTATTTATCTCACCAGCGCTATCTCACAGCAGGAAAAGACTAATACCACTACCACTACCACTGCCACTACCATTTCAATGAAACGAAACACTCACGTCATATTTAAAGAAATAACAAACCATTTTTGTTTTATTATTTTCAGTTCCTCATCAACCACCAACAATGCACACAATACAGCAAATTACTTCAACTGCAGGCAGCTCAAGTGCAAATAATCCAGTAAATCCAGCCCTTTTGGCGCCTGGTCTTGTACCAATGGTAACATCTACAATAACTTCACATATTAGTCAAAAGCAGCAATCCCATCAACAGCAACAGCAGCAGCAACACCAACATCAACAACAATTGCAACAGCAACAACAACAGCTATTGCAATTATCCATTCAACAGGCAGCTCAACATCAGCAGGCTGCTGAACATCGACAGCAACAACAACAACAACAGCAGCAACAACATCAGCAACAACAACAAAGCCATCAGCAACATCAACAGCAACAGCAGCAGCAGCAGCAACAACAGCAAGTTCAGCAACAATCACAACAGCATCAACAGCCACAACCGCCATCAGTGCCGATAGCTCTAATTGGAGCGGATCCCTCAGCGATAGCACGCGCTGCTATGCAATTACAACATTTGCCAACGAATGTCGAACAACATCCAGTGGTGTACTAGAAACGGAACCAGCAGCAGGAGAGATTGAGACACAAATAGAGCGAGGAATGGATAAGGGAAACAGAGAAGTTACATTATTTTTACAATTACTTTAATATACGTTTACACTTTTAATTTAGCCAATAAGTTAACAATTATATAACGGTTTGTTTGTTTCAAAACTTAGGCTGGGCCTAGTTTAGTATAACAGTTAGAACAGAAAGCTCAAAACTTCACTTAAGGAATTTTTAAACAAGCAAACCCACAAATTCTTTTTCGTTTAAAACAAACAATACATACTTTCATTTGTTTAACAAAATATTTTCTATAACAATATTTGCTGGTAAAAGCAAAAAATTCTGAATAAACAAAATAAAATAAAACGAAACGCTTTGTGCAATAATCTCCACGAGAAACATATAACCCCCAGGAATGGCAACAGGAGTCATGAAAGCAAATTTTTCTTAGTTGCAATTCCCCCTCCCCTGTTCACTGGAAAACAATGATAACAAAATGATTCTTATGTTTAGTTAGTTTGTAGAAAAAAGAAAAAATAAACAAAACAAAATCTCATAAGTTCACTTATCGTTAGAAAGGAGACAGTACCCAGTGTCTGTCTGCCTCTCTATATTTAAATCTTAAGTACACACATCCCCTCCCCCCCACTAAACAATAACACGAACACAAATACACATCATCTAAAAAAAAAAAAGGATTCACAATATAAATAATCTTCGCATAGATTTTTACTTATGTATTATTTGCATTTCAGTTTAAGTTAACTTTAAACTTTTTAATTTTGTTTCCTTAAATATACCAATCAACGTTTTATTTTCAATTTTCGAAAAGAAAAAGTTAAACACTTTCGAAACACATCTTAGCAATGGAAAATATATTTTTGAAATATATTTTCAAATAAAAAAAAAACAAAAAACAAATGAAAATTATAAATATATCTACATATATATATATATTATAAATTTATTGAAGCTTTTTAAAGGCGTTTTAGGAATACATTATACATATATATATATTCTAATATACTTTACACATATGAAACACACATATATATATATATATAAAAAAAAAGAAAAACTTATTATGTATACTCTAGGCATCAGAATGCATAAGAAGATGTGCATGCAATGCTACTATTATTAAAGGAGACGAAAAAAACAAAAAAAAAAAAATTGAGAAAACAATAATATTTTCATTTAAAAAGTAAAGGAATCTTATATATATATTTTTCTTTTCATTTTGTAAACACATACATTTATTATTATATTGTAGCAGTTTTGGATTTCGATCTTTTTTTTTTTTTAATCATAATTTGAGTCGTGTGTGTTTTTTGCGGATTTCTGTATTGTTATTACATGCAATTTATATATATCTTATTATTTTTTTTTTTTAGTAATAATGACGAAACAAATTTCTCTGGTATTATAGTTTTATGGAAAAATTTAAATTGGGAATGTTTGACGTGATATGGTATAAAGAGCGGTTCGTGAAGCAAAGATCGTTTAATTTTTTTTTTTTTTGTAAAAGTTATGCACAAATATTTATGAAGTTTTTGTTTTTTGTTGAACTGTATAGAGGTTATTAAAGTGATCCATTTATTCAAAAATATGAAGTCGGTGTAGATGAAATAAAAAGAAAAATCCGTTTAAAAAGGTAAATTTAGCGTTGAGAAAGTTATCCTAGGGCTAAGTTAGGTTAGGGAGGTAGTCAGCGTATACTACCGACGCATTCATTTAACACCGCGTCTCCACGAGCAATATTTCATAGCTTACCATCTGTCACTTTTCATAGAAAGAAAGACAGATAGAATGCCATGACAGCCCATAGAATACTATCCATAGCAAGCTACATAGAATACTTTTTGTAGTCTCGACGAGCAATTTTCATAGAATGCTATAAAGTGACAGATGGTAAGCTATGAAAAATTGTTCGTGGAGACCCTGGGTAAGGCTGAATCCCAACACCGCGTTAGTACTGGTGTCCTATCGTTACGTCTGAAATCAGTTGGCAATGCATTCATACCTGAATCCACACATTTTTGAATTTTGTTATTTCTGTTCCGTTTCAACTTTTATTTCAATATTAAACATTGTATATTGTTGTTTTGTTTTTGATAAAAAAAAACAAAGAAAAAATAAAAGGAAACTACCTCTCCGGCAACAACTTGCACAACTCCTCGTTTATATCGCCCAATATTTTCAATTGGAGACGTATTTTCACCACTTGTTTAACCCAGCAAGAAAGATTGCCATTGAAATCCGTTACAAAGTCAAAGACAACATTCGGTGTATTGCTTCCTAGTTCCCGGTTTGTCTAGTGATGAAAAATGTGTGTGCACAATTTATTCACGATACGTGTTCAATGACAAGAATGCAATGAAATTAGGAATTCCAATAGTTTGAACAAATCCCAATTTTCCATCTCCATTGCTCCACTTCCAAACGGAAGTTTCATTTTCTGTTTTCCCTGAAAGAATATTAAAGGAATGTATTTTTGCACGACATAAGAAACAAAATTACTTCGGCGATCAAGATCTTCGTTTATTTGTTGTCAACTCAGATTCGTCTTTGAAACTTTTTTGTACGTCTGTGGTCTAGTGTTGCGCAAGAATTCGTACTCCTTCATCACGTTCATTAACTTTTCTTCAAAACGAATTAAAAACACAGTTTTAATAAATAAATTACTTTTCTCCCAATGAATTGAGGATAAAAGAACTTATTTTTAACAACAATAACGACTATGATGTGAACTGTCACGACGCAGCTAAAGGTTCAAACCAATTGAACTTTTTCGAAAGAGTATGAGTACAGCCACTCAACCTTACTTAACATGCGTACAATATGTAACTGGCATTAGTATCAAACGTAATGTCGCTTCCATGCAGTGAGATTGTGTTCAACATTAGACGTCACTCAACGCAGTGTTGCAATTCAGCGATTAGGTCCATTGTGATCCATAATATCCAATAAAGGCTGATAAAGGACTAGGAAACTTGAAAAAAAAAACTAAAAAACATTTACCTTCAACGGTTTGCTTGGGCTGGAGCTATCTGTTTGTAAACGACGTAGAACACGTACTCGAAAACGTTACTGACGCGACGATTTCATCAACGATTCGATCATTTACATTTCTGTTCCACAGTGGTGGTCGCCGTGGCTTAGTGGTTAGTACGTTGGACTAGGTTCTAGCAAAATCACCAAACGTTTTTCACAGTGGTATCACCTCTTCACAGGCATGACAAACCTGCAGGAGTATAATCTATCATAAAAAGCTTCTCAATCCACCATTTGGAGTTGCAAATAAAATTACGTCCCTTCCTTATAACACACAACACGAACGGTTGCGAGAAGCTAGGCCCTTGATCTTTTTAAGCTGTTGCGCCAAATATTTGTATTTGTACATCTGCTTTAACATGCAATTTTAAAACGCAGTAGCTTACTGATAATTCGAAAGTAAAAAGAATCAGATGTGATGTGTGTAAGAAACAGAAACCACTGCACCAGTCATGGTTATTTAATATAAGTCCAATTGAGCACTGGCAATTTTGTCAAAATATACTTAATAGATAGTATGGAAACTCTTTGATTTTATAAATAATTCAGAGTATTCTATTCCACGAGAGAGCAAACAGTTGTATGTGACAGTAGATTGTTCATGTTTTGAAGCTTTCGGTCTGCATTTGTGCCTTACTAATGACAAAAGAGATTGTTAGTGATTTGCTTAATCGGAGGGAGCCATTTCTATAATTGACATTTGCACTATTAGCTTGCAATTATTTATCGATTTCTTCCTTTTCATTGACAAAGGTGATGCTGTTCAAAAGTATTTATTATCTGCAGAAATTTGGTTTAGTCACTACCGTCTCTGTTACTTAAACGAAAAACTAAATTCGGTAGAAAATAAACTACATACAAGATTTTGACCGCAGTTTATGCTGTTGTTTCAGCGGATCTGATAGAATAGTCTGACATTTCAGCTGAAAGAGCTTATGTTCTTGTATTATATTCTTATATTATTGTATTGAAAACAATTTTTATTTGCCATGTTTGGGTAAAAGGTACTAACTGGTTGCCACATAGAAGACTGCTGTGTAGCCAGATAGTAAGATGAAGTGTACTTTAGTCAATGCAAAAGTCTCAATTGGAGTTTCATCCATGAAACATTGGACTGTCTGCATTATTGATTGAGAAGATGTATCAGCGATGTCCTTTTTATTGAGCAAACCAATGGAATTTCATTGCTATAGAATTAGCTTTCCCCACGATTCCTTTCCACATCAGAGATGTTCGACGCTTACTGAATGTATGCGCTTATTAGTAATAAGATTTGATTACCGATGAATGTATTTGCTATTTGCTGTATTGCTTTATAAGGTTTGACCAAATCAATCACAGCAACTATTAATGATATTTGCTTCGTTTTCCATCGTAATTACCTCGTAAATCATCATATTAATGACTAAGTAAATAAAATGACCATTTAAATGTAAAAAAAGCAAAGAAAAATTAATGGACAAAATTAAAAGTTTTCTGATGTACAAATTAGTTATTTGCTTTTGGTTTGTTTAGATTACTTTCTCCGACTTATTTATTTATATTGTCTATTGGATCTCATTTCCTTGGTAAAAAACTGAAAATGGTGGCTCATTTACGGGCAATGATAGCTCTTATTGTTCGAGTATACACGCCAATTGATGAAAATATGTAAATTTTAACTTTCGTATGGAACTCATTTATGTTTTAGCCTCAAAAAATTTAAACCAAGGTTTATTGCTTGACTGCAATAATCGTGGCACCTACATATTTTTCTTTTTGAATAATGAGGGTCATTATTTGAGTGCAATAATCGTCGTGTATAGAATTTTTCCCATGTTTTTTGAATGGCAGTTCCTGCTATTTCAACATCGATCAATGGAGAGACGAAGATGATTTGCGTCGTTTTCCTAAAAGCAATACGACTTTTTTGCGTAAGAAAAACGCTTTCGCTTCATATCCTTAGGAATATCCTTAAATTTAATAAATTTTTCATCAGTTTCGATAAGCAGCCAACTCCGTTTATAACGAATACCCAAGTCATAGCAGACGTTACAAAACAATCTCAGTCACTTATGTAGAATAGACCGTATACTTCGACGTGTTTCTATTAATTTGCAAATTTCGTTCCGTTCTCCAGATATGGAAGGAGAAAAAATTGATTTACAGACAAGCACAAACAAACATCACTTCGAAAAAATTCCTGAATTCGTCATTGAAGTTCATTATAGCCAAGGATTTCGAGTCGAATCTCACGATTGATTACTTCATTGTAACCGAAGGTTCGGTTGTATGCGAATTCGCTATAAGTGATTATTTCTCATACAATTTATGATAAATACAGCCTAACATTTAAATTGGTTCGTATCAACCTATGATTCGTTATATTCGGGTACGGTATTTCCAGAGTTGACGATGTAAATCAAGGCCCGTCGCTAAGTCTCTTTTGGGACATAAGTATATATTCATTGGCAAGTGATTAAAGCTTGTTGCAGGCAATGGTCTACACTTCTACACAGTCGAAATAAACAATAAATGGACGTCTTACATGTGCCTTTACGTTTTGTTTTCTTTAATTATTAAACGTTATAAATAAAGTGCAAGTTTCTCATTCAAAAAAGTAATTGATGAACTACAATACATACATTTGATTAAAAAAAAAAGAATCCTATTCACGAATTATAAATCTGAAAGTAAACAAAGCTTTAATAAAATCTTCATAAGCAATACATTTTTTTATAACTAACAAATAAAACAATTTACAAAGAAATACGAAAAAAAAGAAGAAAACTTAAAAAAAATCACTGAAAACTTTCCCAATAGCAAAATTGTGATAGTTGTCTGAAAAAAAGAAAAGAAAATCTTTAAATGCTTACTTATTTTGTTTATTGCATTTTACATTACTTTGATTGTTCATAAGAAAAATACAAAAAAAAAAAAAAAAAACTACAAATTTTCAAAATTTACCTACGATGCAGGGAACAATTAAAAATTGAGCGCGTTCTTGAAAAAGTAAAGCATTAAAAACAAAAAAATTAAAAAAATAAAATAAAAAATTAGTTTGTAGGTTGATCATTATTAATAAATAAAAACAAAAAAAAAAAAACAAAAACAATCCTTGTGTGTATTTGCAGTTATTGTCTAATCCTTAAGTTTAATATTAAACAAATTATATATATATATATATATTATACATATTATATATCATATATCATTTTACAATTGCTACTTACAAATTTGTTTTTTATTTTTATTAGCTCAAAGTTCATTCGTTTGTTTGTTTCTGTGTGTGTAAATCTAATTCACACCCACTCATCATACACAAAACTACAAGTATAAACGATAACATAAAACACCAATCAACGAAACGTGTAATATATATATTTTTTTTTTCTTCACTTTGCAACTTAATTTGGATTAGAGCGGTGTTATAGAAACATGCGTACACAATTTATATTTAACGAAACTCTTAGGCCAAAACAAAAGATAAAATAAAAAAGCGCAGAAGAAAGAAAACAAAAACAAAAAGCAAAGCAGCGAGAGAATGTCCGAAACCAATCTCAACATTGATTCCTAAAATCTGGAAAGAAATGGATTTATTTTTGCATTATACATATAGAAGAATAAACAAAATATACATACATATATATACGTATGTATAGACACCAAGTGAACCATTTAAAAAAACTCACATGCATTGTGTTATATAAATTGTGAACAAATTATACATAGTATATCATATATATATATATATACGATACGATAAAACAATAAAACTATAACGGAAGGGAATGAACAATTATATAACAATTATACATAGCGTTGATGTAATAAACTATTAAACTAATAAGTAGTTGTAGTAGCAAACAAGTGAACTATCATTAAAATGAAACGAAAACAAAAGCAAATGCAGTGGTTTATTATTATTAAAGAAAAAAAAATGGAAACACTAAAGTAAAATGCATTAAACAATAAAACAACAACAAATTATATTATATATATATACATATATAAATAAAAGTAATTATATAATATCGTAGACTAACAATAAATGAAAAAAAAATTAAAACTAAATTATGTATGCATTTTTATATATATTCATATGTAAACGTATGAATATATATATTTATGTTTTCATACGGGGTTAACAGCAAACAAAAAGAAAAAAAAAAACTAATAATAATAAAACACAAACTTTGAGTATTGTAGAAATTGATTAAAAATAAGATTTTAGAAAATTGTAATAATTCTTTGTTTTATTTAACAAGAAAAGTGCATAATCCCGCAAGGGATCCAAGGTCAATAAGCTAAATGCATTTCATATTGAAGGCCTTAGTGTGCATTTTAGAGAAGTCGTATTCAATCTTTACATGGCAAAATACACAAAAACAGCATTCCACGAATTTATGCGAACTATAGAAAAACCTACTCCAACAAAGCTGCTGGAGCAGGAGGCTTAGTTGTCGAGCTATTTAAAACAGCGAGAGATGATTTAACTCATCTGCAAATGCTCGGACGAAGCGTGCCCGTCGAATTCTCAAGAAAGGAAACCCGCTTAACTCCTTCAGCTACAGAGATATTCATCTCCTTTATCTGCTGTAACCTGATTGGACCATAATGTGGTTTTAGGTAAGGAAAGGATGCACAATAATTGTGTCTGATGCGCATAGGTAATTGCTAATTTTTTCAAACGTTATGCTAAGGTGATGCGTTTCTAAATTCAACCAAACTCGTCCGATTGTGTAGGATGACAATGAAAAGAGCGCTGCTTCATTAACGTCGGCAAAGACTTTAGAGGAAATTTCGATATCAAAAAAGTATTTAGGTGACCGAGAGTCATGCGATTTTTTTTACCAACGTTCTTCAAATAATTGTGCAGAATTCAAGCACCAGAGGCATAACATTTTAAAGGTGCAATTACTCGCATTTGCTATCGATATTGACATAATCAGGATAATGTAGCATAATGTCAGTAGCGCGTTTGTATGTTTTGAGTCAGAAGGAAGCGGCGAAGGTGGCGTTTAACGATCAATGAACGCAAAGCAAAGTATTGTCATGAATGAAATAATAAAGATTACACAGAGTGAATAGGTTCTCTTTTTTGGTGACGTAGTTCGTGTCTCTCAATAAAATTAGTTTTTATTTTTTTTTTTTTGTCAAATTATTTGTATTCAATACCAAAATTTTGAAATCTGAAAATTAGTTTTTCCTTACAAAATATGACACAAAAATCAAAATCATAGTTTTCCATTTGAAAAGAGAATAAATGTCACATTCTCTCTCATACATTGTCCCTAACTACGTAGTCCCACAAAAAAAATCAACAAATCGGCGTAATCTTTATTATTTCATTCATGAAGTATTGTATATACTGTCAAAGAAATAGGACACTCAAAACCGACGTCTCAGAACTTCACCCTAGACATATGCATATAACTTTGAGGCACAAGGACAATTCAAACGCAGAAAAGGGTCGTTTTCGACAACGTCGTTGACATGATCTCATCAACGATTCAATGGTCAATTACATTGTTGTGCTGTGCCGCATTGAAATGTCACCGCATGAAGTGTCGTAGCTATGAGAACCCAGGCTTAGGTTCGAATTTTGGGCCCTCAATAAAATGTATCGTACGTATTTTGTAGGAAACAACGTTGTAAACGCGCCCCTAGCTACGGCACTGACCGCATGCCGTGCTGCATAATATTAGGTTGTCAAATTATTTAGGCATGCGTAAAAGTGTTTTAGAATTCTCGATTGTTGAGCGTCGCCATGCAAGTGATGTTTTCCAATTTAGCCTAAAAGCTCAACTATAATGAACATAGGGAAACAGAAGCTTATGTCATAATTCAACAAAATTTTCTGATATGTTTCCAAAAGGACACGAGGTGGCAATAGTAACTTTTACCTGCATAATTATCTATAAATCAATTAAGCATTGTTTCTCTCGAATTCTAATGTATGGGCTGCTTTCGACCGAGTCCTAAGAGTTCAGATGTAACGACTGAGGTGACTGGAACATATAGAGCGAATACACATTAACGCTCCGGTCCGGAGGAAAAGAGGAATATTGCGACACAGTTGGCTCGTATGTTTTGAAGAGTACTTTAGTCGATCGAAAGCCTCTATGCGTATAATCCAAAACATTCTACCAACACTAGAGAAAAGCAACAAAATCCAAATCTGCCGATAGAGGAAAATCCTCAGTATGGTGTCGTCTTACCTCCACCAGATAGAGAAACAATTTAAGACGGTCGTGTGTGCGGACCAACCAACCAACCATGTGTTGGTGATGAAACTAAATATCAAAATGCAGTGATAGTTTAGTAGAGGATACCAAAAAGCCTCTTTTTTATTAAAATCCAGTAAACACTTAAAAATAAAAAAATTAATTCAAAAATTGTGCGTGAAGAAAAAACCAAGCTTCCTTGGGTACATCATCGTGCAAAACTCCAATAGGATTGTAGCCAGTAGCTTAAAAACGAGCTTTCAAATTGCCCGGGTACTGATTAAATCTTGGCCGCAAGGCAACATTGCTTTTTCCATACTCCTTTCCCTGTCCTAGGATTATACCACCTTCGCCACCTTTACCTTCAGCGCCAGCATCTTTTCCACCGACATTAACCTCTGAGACATCGATGATTCGGGGATTCTTACGATACTTGTACCACCAGTACTCAAATACTAGCGTTATACAAGCCATTCCGATACCGACAAAGATAACAATGAACACTCCTCCAATGTTTTGAATCGAAATGCCATCGGATTGATCCTCAGGTTTCTCGCATTTGGCCTGAACTTCGTCATTCTTCCACCATTTTTCTTTCAGCTTTTCCAACTGTCGTTTGTTTAACAGCGTGAGAATTCTAAAAAGAAAAATGAAGCTAGTATTATATCTTGTAAGGAATTTTGTATTTCTTTGGGTTACGCATTATTGAATTGATCCTTTAAGTGGGAGCCTTGTTGTACAGCAATTGCATATGGTTTTCGAGAGAACTCCTCACCAACCACTTGAAGATCACAATTAGTCATCACAAGGTAACGAATGTCGGTAGCATCACCCAGAAATGCAAATCCTGTTGCAGATGTCGAATTTCGTACTCTAGCAACGGCTTCATCCAGAGTATTAGGCAAAGCTGCTTCCTGCATGGCTTGCCACATCTTTGTGTACTTATCACTGACTGGATAGTCCCATACGGCCAATTTCGATCGTTCCAGAGCACTTAAAGAATCATTAAGAGACATATCCTTCCAGATTTCATAAAACATTTGTTCAATGTCGGCCATTCGTTGGAAATATGTCATGGCCGAGGTGCCGTTCAAAGGAGCATACAAGATCTTATACTGTTTGGCCAGATCGTCCAACGATTCAACGGGAGTGTCTAAGCGAGACACTGTCAAAAACGCAGCCAAGTTAGCCGTGTACGATGCAATTATGATAAATCTACAAAACAATATCATTATTGGACCGATTTTTATAACGAAATCCTTACCCAAAGAGCCACCAAGTAGCTGCTACCAAACGTCCCGATAAGTTCTTTGGTGCCTCACCACCACCTTGAGGTGTCAGCGAAGTCATACAAAACCATAAGCATTCCTTTAAGTTAAATTCACGTTTTTCATCGTCGTCCTTGTACTTTTCCCTATTATTTTGGTAACTATATGGACTCCAGCGATCAAAGACCCACATAAGGAAGCTGGTAAAGAAATAGGCTGCTAAAATACAAAGCCATACGTTGGTCTCCAGCACTGTTAAGAATTTAAATAGCGAACTCGGTGTGCTTGGTCTTTGCATCATAATCGTAATTCCCACAAGATCATAGTAAGGCACTGTAAAATCGATTACCAATTCTCGTTCGGCCATAACCGACATTGAACCAAGACCTATGTCGGCCTTTTTATCGATCAGTTTCTTAACAATACCATTCCAATCGCCATTCTCGTCCATGTTGCCGAATTTTTTATCCTCCACCTCTTCGATTGTATAATCAAATTTCACAATTTCAGCGATCTCATTTATTAGGTCTATGCAATAGCCCTTATAGCCTTTGGGAGCGGTAGGATCTTTTATCACAAATGGTGCTTGCTGTAGGGATTAAATAGAAATATAAGAGTGATCAAGGCCATGTATTTGTCCGAATAAAATAATTAGCATTCCCTAAGCAAGAGAGGTCCTTAAAAGAGGACGGTTTATATAGCTTTAGATATAGAAAGAAATTCTGCAACTAAAACTTCGAGTTGAACTTAGAGAGACAGCAGAGGTTTCTTGGAAATCAAAACGATCAGCAACCATGAGCAGCGTGTTCGGAAGAAAAAAGCAGGGAATACCTCAAAATTGACTCAGGCGACCTCAGATCCACAACCGTCTATTTCTCGGTAACCCGACATTGCTGTGTAGTGCAACTAGCTATCAGGGCAAAGTGTTTCGGGATGACAAGGTGCAGTAGACGCCGATGTATGATACGTTGAGTACGAGCACGCTGACAACACATTCCAGAAGCCATTCATTAACAATCTCTTCGAACGCGTAAAACTACTTCTTCATGACGGATTATATTCTCAGAGGTGTATTATTACCTGCCGAGAGGTGGTGTCAAAAGTTTAGTTGCTTTGCTGAGGCTCGAACTTCTGTCAGCTCACTTAGAAGTCGAATCTATTGGACAGTGTCCACTAAATCACGTTAAATTTAAAAAATAATTTCTGTTTACTTACTACAACCGTATACACCCTGTAAACTGTGTCAGCTGTTAAATCCCTCATGACCTTCTCATCTTTCACATTTAAAGATGAATTTAGTCCAGCGACCCAGCTACCAATCGATCTTGTATTCACAGAATTACCCCCACGAATGGACAGTACACTGATATCCATTTCGAATTGCATGTAACTATAACCGTTGAAGGGTAAATTAGATTGCGTGACTAGTTCGAATGTTCCATAAGACGTTGCTTCCGAGACCTAAAGCGTTGAAACAATAATTCAACATAATGGGACAAGTTAATTGGCTGGATAAACCAATAAAATACCTGAAGAAAATATTGTCTAAAGTCGATTGAACGTTCCGGGGTGTTACCACCTTGGAAATCATCACAGGTTAGATATTCCATGTCCTTTGGCCATGCACCTGATTGTAACATTTCTCTAGAAGTAAAATGTTCATATTTTTTTAGAATGTAGGTTACTTAAGAAACTTCAAACTTACTTGACAGCCAAAAAGGTCCTTAAAGCCAAATCAAAGTAGAATGCCGATGCTATTTGTGGTTCTTCATTCAAGTTGAAGGTGGTCTTTAACCAACCAAGACGATCTCGGGTCTTTTGATATGCAACGGGTTTTAAAAACATAATTGTTGCATTGTCCTTTTGGCTGCGAACTTCACCCTCGCTCTGAGTGATAGCGTGCCAAGCGAAATTACGTTCAAAATATTCCGGTTTTACTGATTCTAAAATGAGGAGAAGAAGAGACGATTTAAAATTCTTATGGGTACATCCTGTAGCTTACCTAGAACCATTTTGATTGATTGGAGATTTCCTAGAATAAAGAAATTGTTGATGTCTAAGTCTCGGAGTTTCTCAATCTGTTGTTCCCTTTCCCCGTCCTTGGCTATAGATGTAATCACGTGACGAGCTTGAATGTTCTGCAACAATGACTTATACTTGTGATCCATGACGAATGTTTCATCGTAAAGTATTGCCGCGTTGGTGATGTTCATATATTTCACGATACTTCGGATGACTTCTGGAATGATGTCGGCCGGTGGCATAATCTAAAACGTTTATCAGTGATTGTATATGAATTTAAGGACTGCGAACTATTTCTATTTCGTACTTGTAACAAATATTTCGCTTTGATGTCATCGATGTCCCTCCATTGCCGTAAATCTCCCTCTTGGCCGTAGGACGCACTAACTGTTGGTAGACCAAGTGCCTGGCTAAAGGACTTCACAGTCTCTGAGGCTACTCCGCTTTTAGTGGTATCGAAAATGACATGTGGTGATTGTTTTTTCTCAATACTTTCAGCATACTTGGCGCATACTTAAAAACAAAAAAGAAGCGCAATAGTTATGGGGAGCGAAAGGGGCACGGGAAATTCAGCTTACTAGCTTCAAGCAAAAGTTTAGCGTCGGTCCGATTAGCCTCTATTTGTTCAACTTGCACCGATAATCCATAGCTGGGGGTTTTCTTCAGGAACGTTATGGCGACCTCAACAGCTTTCGATGCCGGTTCGTTGTCCACTTCGTTTATAAATACTGAAAGTAGAAATTGCGGATCACTAAGAGTATCAAGTGAACTTTTAAAGTTAAAATTTCTAGCGGATGAGTATTGTTGGTGCGTAAGAAATGATCCCTTCAAGGAAATGAGCCTTTTTCTCTCTAAATAAATTGTCGCCTTGCGGCGGCAGTTTGAAATACATCTAGGAGCCGTAAACAAGTGGAAACCTCATTTACAAATGTCACCTTCTGAGTGCTTACAGGCGCTTAGTTGTCGTCCGAATGAAGCGAAGCATAACTCAACCTTGAGTCAATCAGCTCGAAATGAATCGCTGTTCGTCACCTTGGTCTTCTAAGCAAGGCTACTTGGGTTCAAGTTTAAAAAAATAATCAACAAGTTCTTCAGTGTACTACCGTGGCGAGAAAGACAAAAAGGGGCCTAACAACAAGGTGTCTTGTCTCTCTGGACACGGACATATTTACTTACTAAACCTCTTTTAAATTGCATAACAAAACAGGTAAAAACCGCCCCTGTCTGAGAAAAGTTGGTTATATGAGTGCTTTATCGGCTCTGCCAGGACGGATTCGAATGACCATATCTGAAAACGAGCTGCCGGCCTACAGCCAAGAAACTTTTGTATGTCTTCCAAGACACAGTATTTCCACTGCCTGTCAGTCTACATCCTCAATAGCGGCCAAGGACACCAGGTAAATTGATCGAACTGCCGATCTGGCGTCGTCGTTTTAGACGGAGTATCTAAAAAGATGTGATTCATCTATAAAAGTCTCAGAAGTCTCTCGCTCGGATTACAGCGATAAGTGCGGAACTGAGAAGTCAGGAACTGTGCGGCTGGGCTTGGTATCTTCTTGGTATGGGCACCTAATTGAAATCTTAGAAAAACTATGTCAGAAATTATGCTCCAAAAGCTCTACTTAACAGGATCTAGAAGTCTTGATTTATTCTTTAAGCAGTCACATGGAATGATGTTTCACAGCGGCGTTAATTGTTTTTAGAATGAGACCGCTTTGATAATCTACCTTTGATTGTCCACCTATCAATCTAAGCCAGTAAAGGGAGAAGATATAGCATATTTGTCAAATGATCGAGTCATAGCTTCTTAGAACCACTCTTAGATATTCTGTACTTCGAAGCTAATAGATTTGAAGACTTGGACTTGAAAAATTCGAAAGTTGTTGCTGAATTATATTGAGTGGTTTCAAGGGTGTTCTAGTTGATAGAACAACCTGTTGGATTGCTAAGCAATATGACACAAGTTCAAGCTTCCGCAAAATAATCAAATGAACTGTTCGCAGCACTTCCTCCCGGCTGGCAATGACAAACCTCCGGGAGTATAATTTGCCATACAAAATTATCTCGACCCACAGTTCGAAGTCGGCAATGAAAATTGTAGGTCCTTTCCATTCGTGTGAAAAATATAAAACGCACCACGTCAATGGCTGTGAGAAGTTAGGCCTTGACCCCTCTATGAGTTGCCGGGCGAAATATTTACTCTATACTTTATTAGATCCGTACGATTTTATACCATTTTCGAAACATTCATTATACGGGAAGGTAGCAATTTTAAGCATGCACATTGTACATATGCATGCATGTACTTATAAGAACTGTTCAAATAAACACAAGGTATTAAACATTGATTATATCAGATGAACTGAAGGTCAGGTTCGTGGTAAACATGAAAAGATTTTGATTACCAGGTTCCCGAACGATTTTCTAAACATTCAAGTTTAATTTTATAATAGTATCCGAGGTTAAAAGCTAAAATTAAGGGTTTAGATCTCGATCCTTTTTAAATTGGCATTGTCTCCAGTGTAATTTGTTTACAATTTGTTGCAATTTAAATTTTAAACTAATGCATATGCACATATTTGTACATACATACATATGTACGTACGGACGAACTTAGTTTTGACATTATACGGTACCACCATTAACAATTACCCACACGTGTAAATCGCCATTCTAACACGTCTAGTGATGTTCTAGTGGAACTTTAAAAAACTCTAAGACCCTTAAAAAATAAGTTAAACCATTGATTAAAGTTGACAGGGAAAGGGCTCTTATCAGGGATCGATTGCTTCTGCATGGACAGTTAGGAGATTTTACAATCTTTACGAATTGATCCATGATGGATAGTAGAGCGGGATCAGATACATTTTCGATGGATCAAGATTGAATTTGCCATGATGTTGGCTTGTGTGAGGGTGTAGGTTGGGTTAGGTAGGAGCGGCAGGCTGGTGCAACCTCACTTAGACCAGGTAAGGTCCTTTGTGTCATCACCAGGATCTGTATTTCACCAGAAGTACTACCCGCGGAACCAGCCGGAGCTTGCTATGAAGCGCTGGAGACTGCCAATGCTGAGTGCGAGGGTGTAAGGCAGAAATAGCTTAATCGCATTGGACAACCAAGCAATGGATCAGTCACATGAGTTTGACTGGAGTCTATACATCATTGGCAATGAAATGTGTTTAAAAATTACTTGACACTGGTTTGGGCTTGATGACATGCAGGCATTGAAGAAAACGAAAGTGAAAACCTAGCGAAGCAGGGGTCATCTGATTGGAGTCAAGTCAAAATATCGATTAAAATGTCTGTTGGTGGCACCAAGATGACGTGCGGAACCTGCAGGCTGTGTCTTAAGAACGAGAAGACAGCTGCACAAATGTATGTATACTGCAACTGAAGCTTGAACAAACAAATTTGTTTCCAACTGTCTCTACGTAACACTATTCAGCCAAATTCTTACCATTCTTATGACTTGAGGTTTAAAATCTAAAAGTTTTGGTGAGATTTCTTCGCCAACGCCTAGGTCCGAGATGAAACTAGTTTTCACGGCAATTTTTAGTTGCTAAATCGTGTTCGAATTCAATCCTAAGCGACATCGCGATAAAGAATATTATTGCGATTACAGTTGTAAAAGAATCTCAACGAATTTAGTATGAATAGAGAGACTTATTGGTTGAGCCCCAAGTTAACCTTGGATTGTAGTGCCATCTAAGTCTAAGTAAGTTATAGTTGAATCTGTAAATGTTACGTTTTCCAGCGTTTCTAAGGAACTCGGTATGCCTTGATGGGTTTAACTAGAATTGTAGCATCCACATATTTGAAAGCAGAGATTTTGATAGGATTTACAGAATATTACATGCTCCATTATATGCGGTTAAACTGGCAATCCATTACAGCAGAAGGCAAGTATTTGTTACGTGTACACGATGTACAAGAGAAGCTTCAACAATCTTCGACATAGAACTATCTCTCTCTCCAAGTACGACAAGCTTAGAGCGGTTAGAAATTCTTTAACATACATATGTACATACGATCTTTCTTGCAAGGGTCATAATCGGTCGTTGAACTTTTAAGCGGAGAAGTGTAATTTCTGCTGAAATATTTGAGATCTATAGCGAGGCATTTTGTAAAAAGCCTTGTGTCACGCTTGTTTAAGAGTTAAAAAGTCCTTTGCTGATGGAGTTCCTGGGCCTTGTTTCTAGCAACCATTTATGTTGTGCATTTTATATACATATCTCACACGAATGGAAGGGACCTACTAGGGCGGTTTGAGAAGTTTTCTCATGACTGATTATACTCTCGGAGGTTTTTCATTGCCTGTCGAGAGGTAGTGTCGCTAAAACCTTATTTTTGTTTTTCATAGGCTCGAACCTGTGTGAGTTCGCTTGGCAGTTCAACGCACTAACCACTGAGCCGAGGGGACCACATCTTTGTGTTAAGTCTTATTAAATTCAGGAATTTCTCTTGATCATTTCAGAAGTTCCTCATATTGCTAGTGTGTTAGCCACATGGAGCTAGCTTGAGATAGGCTGACTGGAGACGTTTGTTGGTTGAAGACCAGGTCCCACCTGGACTGTAGCGCCACTTTAAGTAAGATAAAGAGAGAAGAGAAGATTGAGACAAATTTTTCAAGCCTTGATTCTTTAAATTCCTTGACAAAAAACATGGGGCTTCTTGAATGAATTGATTCAACTTCCCATCTCCTGGTAATCTTACCCTTTCTACTATAGTATTTTGTTCCCTAACTTATATTGTTTCTTGGTGAGGAAAATATATTATTCCTCACCTTCTAAAACCAAACAAACAACCAAAGGCGTAAATCGACTTCCTGAAGTCTTAAATAAATTTTGTTCGTTACGGTGAGTCCCTCTCTAATTTGAAAAATACTTAGAGTTCTTTAGGGGCCGATGGTCTTATTTAACACTTACGTCCATGTCTACAAATGGCGCATTAACTTCCAAAAATAAATTTATATATGTATGGATACTTCATACTTCAAAAGCTAAAGTGCTTAAACCATCAACTTGAACTATGATTGGCTTAACTTAATGTACTTTGTTGACAATATTCACACTTTAGACTTACAGACATTGATGTTCTGCGTAGTTTGTCCATGGGTCAGGGCTATTATCCAAAAGATTGCTATCAAGGCTAAGAAGTCCCGATCGATTTGCATTTCGTCATTTAACACCCTTCTTTCCTCTTAAACAAATATGTGTTTTCCTATTTAGATAGGTTTGTATCTAAAACAATATTTTTTTTTAAATTTTTACTGAACCGGAAAGGAAAGTTAACTTGATACCACAAGAACCGAGTATGAACTGACACAGAAAAAGTTTGATTCATCGGAAGGACTCTATGTTGAATGCATTTGGTCATGTATGTGTCGGACTGTATCCTTGGTGATGACAATTTTTGAGCTTTGATTGGACACCGAAGCACACGTAATCTTTGTGCATTCACTCTAATCCCTATTGTGTCAACAATGAATATGTTAACAGTTTTCCTATTTGTCCGACACTCTTTAACAGCCACTGGGTCAGCGATGGATAACCAGGTGGCTTCATCAGAATGGGTTTTTTTTTGGGGAGAACTTATTGATTCCAAAATTACAACTTGGTTATTTATTGTTTTGCCTCTGGACACGCTCGTGAGCACTGTGATAATAATTGGTTTGAAATTCCACCGGCTTTTATATAGGAAAATATGTAAATGCGAAGGCGTGAAGACCAAGGTCGTCTAAATTTGTTAGGGAAAGAGGTTTAGAATGTTATAGGCGTTTGATCTGTTGCACGATTACTTAATGTAAATTGTTTGTGATAAATAGCTGTACTTATAAATATTTGTAAAGGCACGAAGCAAGCATTTTTTTTCCATTTTTAGCCCTTGCAGGGCACCTGAATGTGCTGAATTGCTTTGCGATCATCACGAATGGCACCGACATCACGGGAATAGAGAGACTTTCCATCCACATATAAGAAGTTGCAAGAAATGCTGCAAAGTATTTACAGATACACAAACTTAAAGACCAAAGCTCGAGTATAATGCATCAAAAACTATCCTACACATTAGAATTCAAAGGCGTACATAAAGCTTATAGGTGACAGGAACATTGCAAAGTCCATGAATCTGCTTAAAAACTGAATAAGGGTTTCCTGTCTCTTACTGTTTTTGCGTTTCTTCTACAAACAGTGCTCCAACGAAATGGCCGATTGCATTCCACCCCTCAATGAGTTTTCCCTTAAACACGAATATGACATGATCGTCTCTACAACCCACAAGCATTTAAAACCAATGTGCTTTGGTGTCTCATTTGTCTGTTCTTTGGTTTGAATGTAGTTTCATTGAATACCCATGAGCATGCTCTTATAAAAATAAATTGCTGGCTATCTTTCTAAACTTTAGAATTATATCCTCTTGAGATCAACTACGTACGAGATTTTCTAAACTCATTTAGGATTAGAGCTACTAAGTAGGAGTGGCATGTGTTGCATTCATAGGCGGTATCCTCACTACTTGACTTATTCAGTCTGGTGACAAGAACATCGAATACCAAGCCGAGATGTTGGCACTGAAAAACGCAAACGCACCGGTGACATCTCACTGAGTTCGACCAATGATGTCGGTGTACGCAAGTATGAACTGCACAGACTTTTGAAAAATTGTGCATGACAGCGCCACAGTTCATAGAGAGCCAAGGTTTAAACTTCTCACAACCATTCATGATGTGCGTATTAAAAATTTTTTTTCGCACGAATGGAAAGGACCTATAGTTTTCATTACCGAGTCCAAACGGCGGATTGAGAAGCTTTTTCATGACAGATTGTATTCTTGCAGGTTTTGTCATGTCACACTTGTCTGACCAAATCTGAGAAATCACTTCCAGCCTCAGCCCCGAATGTTGGTTTTGGTTTTTTCGTTTTTTTTCCAAATTCTCATCAGCACCGACTGTGACTTAACGGCAAGGTCTCCTTAATCTCTACAGGTTTCCGTATGAGCTTTATGAGAAAAAACTGCAAAAAATAGTATGCCGGGAGTATTCTTTTCGAAAAACAATAACAAAGTAACTCACGACCCACTTAATATCCGTGAACAAAAATGTAAGGTGTAAACCACCCTTTATAAGGTATTTTAACAGCAAACACGAAATCACACCTAACGAACTGCTCCATTGCTGGAACTTACAAACAGCTGATGTGGACTGTCACATTTGACACATGAATCCAAATCCAAGTTAGCATTTTTTTTCTTGAAAATTCTACAAAAAGTTTTTTTTTATCTTAATTCATTTCCAAATAAGTTTTGTGACTAACAGACTGGTTTTGAACGTTGATAACGGCGGTATTTAGCAATGAGTGATAGCTCTGATGAAGATCTTTCCCCGGACTGGATTCCCTATAGCCGCCGAAAAGAATGGGCAGACGTGACACCACTTGGCCAAGATGACGGTGATTATCCCGTAGTTGCCATTGCCTACAGTCCAAAATGTAAAGCAAGAATCATGAATAATTTATTTGAACCTTATTTTCTTATGTAAATGCATTTCTTTTCTAGTCCGTGAAGTTTATGATTATTTCCGTGCCATTCTCGCTAACAAAGAAAAATCTGTGAGAGCTTTGGAACTTACAAAAGATGCCCTTCGATTAAATCCTGCTAACTATACTGTTTGGCAATATAGGTAAGAGAGAGATTGTAAACTTCAATTGGATGAAGGCAATTCATCTTAAGTGAGCTAGGGAACCTAGATCAATCGAAAACTATTTGCATATTGAAATTATAAATTCAATTTGAATGACTTACTATTGGATGGAACATATCTCTTAAGTTGCAATAATCTAAAGAAAACACAGCATTTCCATGTGTAAAAATTGAAACCAGTGCACGTGCTAGCTCTGGACAACGGTTTGCTGTGTGCGCACTTTTCAGCTAGTGAACTGTAAAGTAATAACGGCTAGCTTGTTTTTTTTTAAAGCTACATATCTTAAAAGTATCCAGTCCGGTTAGCAATTAAGACGTTAGCAGATATTAGTATGCCGCAGAATTTTAGAACCTTTAATTCCGCTTAGGGCAAAAGACCAACGACTCCCGGCTCTAAAAAGGCAGCCAGCTATAAACAAAGCAATCCAGACTGTAGTCTTAATAAGTCCTACATGAGGGAGAGTTATGTACGTAATGTACTGATAGAACATTAGGCTAATGGCCAGGACGTGCAGGAGCTGTTAAGATGTGGAAGAGATAGACATCATCAAACACCTGCTATGTAACTGCCAAAGGGAATCTCGAGGTGGAAACGTTTATGTTGGTGCTCGTAACATGAAAGTATTTGAGCTGACGGCAGCTCTTCCCTTAAGTACCTTACGCAGATGTATGATAGTATTCTACCAAAGATATCAAATTGGCGACTGAAGTTTCGAGGATATAAGCCTATGTCGGTTGATTGTACGATCCTAACGCGTCTTTTTTTGTGATTTATTTCATTTCAGGCGAGAATGTCTGAAAGAGTTAAATTGTAATCTTTACGATGAACTGGAATACATTCACGATGTGATTCGTGACAATCCGAAGAACTACCAGGTTTGGCATCATCGTCGTGTCATCGTGGAGATTCTAAGAGATCCTTCGAAAGAACTCGATCTCACCGAAAGTGTACTTAATATGGATGCAAAGAACTACCATGCATGGCAACATCGTCAGTGGGTCATTCGGACTTATGAGTAAGTTACACGCTAAAATGGTATCAAATTTCTTTCCTCTAACTTACACTGATGTTCGTTCTCCAGTTTATATGACGATGAGCTCACCTATGTCGATCGTCTCATTGCCGAAGATATTCGCAACAATTCCGCTTGGAATCAAAGATTTTTCGTTTTGCGGCATTTTGGTTTTACTCCAGATGTTATTCAGCGTGAATTACATTACACGATGAATCGCATAAGGGTGGTGAAAAATAACGAAAGTGCTTGGAATTTCCTAAGAGGTCTGCTGAAACAAAGTGATGGCACTCTCGATCAGCATACAGACGTTGTTGAGTTTAGTGAGGAAATCTATGAAAATGGTTCAAGATCACCGTACCTATTGGCGTTCCTTATTGATTTGTACGAAGAAAAATGCTTGCATAATGAAGATGATCCTGTCCAACGGGAGACATTCGCAAAGAAAGTCTATTCGTTGTGCGATGATATGTCCAAGAAACATGATGTCATTCGTCGAAAGTACTGGCAGTATATAGCCGAACGGTTACAATCAAAATTGGATGGTGGAGCGCCTTAAAGTCGAAGCTTAAACAAATATTTTTTTTATATCGTTTCTTTGGATAGCATGTAAGAACATTATACTACACTTTAAATACAGTTATTTCTACATATTTTCATTATTGTAATAAATAAAGGAAAATAAATATTGTTGTCAAATTTGTAGAGTTGATTATCTGTGGGAAGGTTGTTCTTTATGCTTTATCTTTTGTGTTTTTGCGATTGTACTGCACCAGATGAAGCACACGAATGTTTGCTATGAGTTTATTGCGTTTGATATGAGGAAAGACAAATAATACGTGGTACTGATGGAGTACATTGATATGTGAGATGACGCAACGTACGAGATAAAGAATACAGTGGTTGTGACAGGAGATTTAAATTACGATCTTAAAAATTACAACGTTTGTTCAGTTACAAAATTATAGAAGCCAGACGGTATAAAATGCCGAATGACTTAAGAGAGATTTCCTTCCATTCCTTCTATTCCGAGTTTCATCCAAAAACCAGACGCAAGCTGGACTATGTTCAGCGAAGACACACTAGAACAGCTGTAGGACACCCATTTCGCTGGTAGCAAAGCAATATTTACATTCACTGTAGATAACTATCAAACTGTCCGTATCAGGAGGAATGCTTACTTCTCGAAAACTCCTTTTGCGCAGTTAACATCTTCCTTCCATACAAGTACCCAGACTCGATGGTATTATGCATTGAAGAAGAATGCAGCGTCAAAATAGTTGCAAACTCGCTCCCGTCCCCCATGAATTTTTTTTCTCATCTTTCCTTCAAATTTCTTGGCTAGATGGGAAGATAGCAGCTTCAAACTAGATGGAAACGCACTCCCGTGGTCAGATACGCAGCGTCAAACATTTTTTTTCCATCGACCATCGACAAAAAAAAATGATTTTTTTTCCCACCGTTCCCGGACTTGCTCGGAAAGGGTGAATTTTTTTTCTCGTCTGTCCTTCAAATTTCTTTGCTAGATGGGTAGAGTGGAGCTTCAAACTTAATGGAAACTCACTCCCCTCCTCACATATAGGTACACAATACCAAACGTGGCACGAGGTAGACGTAAGAAAAAAACGTCTTTCCTACAGACCCCGGACCTGCTCGGAAAGCACGAATTTTTTTTTCTTCTCTTTCCTTCAATTTTCCTTGCTAGAGGGGTAGAATGGAGCTTCAAACTTGATGAAATCGCACTTCTGTCCTCAGATACGCAGCGTAGGTGCCCCAGCAGCATCAAATGTGGCATGAGGTGGACGCAACAGCAAATGATTTTTTTCCCACCGACCTGAGATTAATGTAAGCAAATTCAACCTTGATAGGTATTTTCATGAGGCGTTCGTTTACTTGTTTGAAACATGTATGAATCTTCACTTTATTTTTTATTTTTGAATTAAATAACTCTAAAACATAACTCTTAACAATATTCCAATGACTTTACCAAAAGAATCCGAATTTTTGTGACAATTTAACAATATCACGGATCTTTTGAAGCAACTTCTCCGATGGAGGAGTGTGAAGTGTATCAATGGAATAATCTTTGAAATCATCGGGCAAATGCTTCTCTTCAGCTGCAATTGGTCCTGCCATAAAAATGGCATGGAAGATTTGGATTGGTGCAACTCGGTTTACTTCATCGATAAATCTGAAATGAAGAGAATAATTATGTACATATGTAGGTAGATGCAATAATATATCTATATGTATACGAGGGATATGTATACTACGCAGTGTAATAGTTAATGTAACAATTAGCAGATATATAAACATTACCCTCTAGAAAGGGATTATAAGAGTCTGACAAAATAAAGAAAATAAATTAGGAATGTTAAATTTCTACAGGGACTTTTAGAAAACGTCGTTATACCTTCCACTTTCACGCATATTGTTAGATATGAATATGACGGATACATATGTATTTACATATACATTTAGTGCAACACACTTCAAGGGCTGAATGGTAACTCGTCTTTAATTCCAGCGCTCATCTACAATGGATATCAGATCTTTCAACTCTTTAAACAAGGTATTGATACATAATTTCAGTCAACGGCTCAACTTGTATATCGCGAAGGTAAATGAATGGAAAGGGCATTACATACGTTAGTTCATAAAATCGAGGATATAGAATGAGCCTTCTTAAACGTCAATACATCAGTAATTACAGATGCACTATCAAATTTTAAGGTAAATACCTTACTTGGCGCATTGTTCAATGTTCTGCTCACAAATAGGATTATTAACACAAAACTGGGTGGAATATCTGCTCAAGAGCTGTCGATAGAGGCAGAGAAGTGGGGATAGGAGAGGGGATCTATCCCCACTTCTTTGGAATTAGGTGATAAACGAACTACTGATATGATAATCTTAAAAGCTCAGGGATGCACGGTGATCGTTTATGCAGATGACTTGTCTTAAGTAGTTTCAACCCTTACAAAGAGCTTGAAATAAGCTGACTAGATGGACAGTTTTGTGTGGTCTGGGTGCAAATTCCCACAAAACTTAGCTGGTATTATTTTTCAAAAAATATAAAATTCCATACATTGATCCTCGCTCTCTAAATGGTACCTATAAGCAAAGTATTTGGGTCTTATGTTGGAAATTAAGCTGGAAATATTCAAAAAGAAGTTATTAAAACTTCAGAAGCACTCTTCTGTTGCAACAAACTTTATCTGGAGTAAATGGGGTTTAAAACGTCAAACAACTCACTGGCTCTACAATTTTGTATACTCATGTATAGGATGGTTGTTTGGTAGACTGTCTTAGATGAAGTCATAAACCGTGATAATTTGCTAACATGCGCTCGTAAAGACGTTTTTACGTCAATAATTTGTTTCGTGTAATTATTACGTGTAAAGATGACATCAATTGTAAAATTATTTGTGGAATAACCAATAGACAAACTACTTAGTCCTCCAGCTTCATTTGGGAGTAATTATTTATTTATTTATTTTTGTCAATTTATTTATTTATTTTGTCAATGAGAGTAACTAAGTAGTCTTATAACATGTTATTTTATTCCATGTTATCTGTATTGCACACTTGTTATTGTACATACATATATGCATTTTACGGACACATAAGTTAAATATCTTTCACTCATACATATCTAAGAGATTGCCAATCAATTTATTTCATAGACAGATACTTTACTTAATAGACTAGCGTCAAGATAAAACCACAAGCGGAAGACAATTTATAGCTAAGTATTCTATAGACTTACATTTAATTATGTATGTATGTACTTACTTTTCATAACTATATTCACTGGTATCGCAACATGTTTTTTTCAAACATAAAATAAAGTTATCAAAATAGAACTGCAAAAGATCATAATAATGCTGATCAAGGACGTCTGTGTCAACACTTGAAAAGAATAAAAATATTAAATCATGCACAAGCGAATCGTACTGCGCTATCTGAAAGTCAACAATCTTAACTTTGCTTGGAGCACCAGTTTCATCTAAAAAGGAAAAAATAAAATAAAATTATTCTTTTAAGTAGGTATAGTATAAATTAATATTTTAAGGACTAGATTGTTTGAGTTTTGGAGTTTTTTAATATGTTCTAGAACCTTGAGCTTAAGTTCATGATGACAAAATGCCAAACAGGGTTGGTAACAATATGCTTTCAGGAATCATAAAGAAACTTTCGTCAAGAAAGTTGATACAGTTCAAAAATGTCTGGAAGAGACCAAAATCCTTGAACAGATATTGTGGTAAGACTTGTCAAATATCAAATTATTTTCTGGCTTACTCACATACGAACATTTGTGAAGTTATAAGTATGCGAATGGACATAAGTAAAAAAAAAAATAAATAAATAACAAAACTTACCATACAAAATCATAAGATTGTTTATCCACATGTCAAGGTGAGCTATAGTAGTGAATAAACCATCTTGACAGTCCTTTGAATTAGCAGCATTTTCATTGAAAAGATTCTCTAATCCTGTACAACGTTCAATAACTTTCTCATCATCACCTAGCGCAAGCCTTATTTCCTTAAATATTCCCTTCAAATAAAATTTCAACATCCAATCACAGCTTATGAAACCGAACTCATTTGTATACTTACCTCATGCATTTGTTGTTGTTGTTCAGGGTCCGTCTTTAGAGCGTTATGTGCAAATTTCGGTTGTATATCTTTTTTGAATTTATTCGGTTGAAGTTTCCTCAATGCTATCGGTAAAGCATGATATATAGCTACATGCTTGAGTACAACCTTTATCTGATCGTAGTCAAACATAACTTGTCGCTTGCCGGCTCTGTAACCTTTAATTTGAAGGTTCTCCAATACCAAAACCGCATCACGATCAAGCTTTGTAGCATTTTCATTTAGTGATATTCGGCATCCATATGATTTGGCGAAAACATCCATAAGATTAGCTTCTGGTATTCCGTTGTCCAATTGAAGTTGACGCAAACTCGGTGAAAGGTCGACGTAAATTGCATTTTCTCTGATTGAGGTTATTTCCGGTTGAAATAGACTCCAAAATAATTCATTTGTAACTGGTGGTAGTTTCGCGACCAATGGTAGGTCTTCTATTGTTCCATCGGACCTTTGAATATTTGCAGATATTGAAAGCATTATGCTGCCGTAGTTATCGCCTGGCTTGGTTAGATATCGACTTGAATAGGATACCAATTTACCACCGTTTAGGTGTGGCTCTACAACCTTAGCCAAGTCGATTATTTCTGGTGGGTTATTCATCTGTTACGAAAGAAGACAAGGTGTCCGAAAGGTTATTATTAGGCCGTTTGGGTCAATTTAAATTGTTTATACAGTTATTCGGGGACCTAGTCACAGAAGTGCAGGCATTAAAAGATGGTTTTTTTTTTTGCTGGTTTGGCAAGAAGAAAACCAACGTCCAGTCAATGAAGAAGAAAATTCTCCTCTCAATAAAGAAGAGGTTGAGTCAACAATAATTAAAAAAGCTGAAAAACAACAAGGCCACCGGATCTAATCATCTAATGACCTACCAGCAGATCTTTTTAAATGTTGAAGTAATGTTTTGGTAGGAAAGAAAGAAAGAAATAGCGGCTGGGGTACTAAAGGGTGACCAGATGGCAATCATACTTTTTCCAATTTTTTATGTTTCAGCAGTTGTCAAAGTTACCAATTTCATCTAGCTGTCAAAATATTCAGTAAGGTTGGCCATTTCATCATGCGTCGTTTCACGCTTGCCGAATGTATGCAGAAATTATTAAAAAAATATTATCGAGATTTCGGCTCAGTTGTAAATACGCAACGTGAATTTCGTCGTGAGGTCGGTTGTCATCATGGGTTCATGCGTTCAGCGTTTATGCCATTATGTGTGGAATAGCACATCATTCAAATGGTCGCCTCGGCTTCGCTGGCAGTGCTTCAAGCGGTCGGTCCAATATGTACTGCGTTATTCCGGCAATAGCGTCTCGAATGTTGGCCTCGAGCTCGTCCAAAGTGGTTGGCTTGTTAGCATAGTCTAAGGATTTGACGTAACCCCAGAAAAAATAATCGAGTGGTGTCATGCCGCATGATCGCGGTGGCCATTTGAATGATGTGCTATTCCACACATAATGGCATGAATGTAGCTTCAAAATAAAGCCAGGATCAGTTTTATATCTCACACCGTTGTTGTTTTATTAAAATTTTTTTTTAAAGAGTTTACTTTGTTCGATTTTATATAAGACTAGCTTTTACTCGCGGCTTTGACCACCTATAATTTGCGAAGTTACACTTTAATAAAACAAAAGTAGCCTATACTGTGACCCGAGGTACAGCCACTCTGTGTGCAAAATTTGAGTGGTTCCGCACTTTTCGTGTTACAGAAGAACAAACAAACAAACGGACAACGTTTCACTTTTATATTATTAGTAGGAAGTAGGATAGTAGGATAGGAGACTCGACAGATGTTGTAACTGAAAGGCGCCATTACGGCTGGCTTTGCAGATGATATAACAACTTTGGCAACACGCACATTCTAGCTCACGCTCTAGCTCTACCACTTTTCAACTATGACGAAATTTGTCTGATTCACCACAACCGCTATAGAATTTTCACTTAAAAAAAAAAAAACATTTCTTCAATGGACACCTGCACTTTTCAATTCCTTGACTTCTAGAGTTAATTTAGGCTCAAGATTACGGACGGTTGCCTTCTTTCTAGAATATATTTGAAGATCACACTGTGAAGCGTTCCTTATTCACAAATACATAATGTAGAAAAATCAATTTATTTAAATTTATCGTCAACACTAATGACATTGAAATAGCTTTTCTGTAATAAACCGTCAAGTATTTATTATGAAACAAAGATTACTGGTAAACGATTATTAAAATTTGCTAACAACAAGACTGAGAGGCATACATCTCAGATTTTAAGTATTAATTAACAATTAACAAGAAAATGAATAAAATCTTTTAAAAGCCAAGTGTTGTAATATTCAACTCACGGTTTATGTAAAATTTAAAAAAATAAAATAAAAATCTTAGTTAAACAATATACGTCCGCGTCCGACTAAAGTTGAAGAACTTTTAAACTTTCACAACTTTATAAATCAATTTAATGTCTAATAAGTTTATCAAAATATCGTCTAATTGATAATGGTTTCGCCTAGTCACTGCTAAAATTTCGCACCTTTCTACATCCGCTGATTGTACTATTTTATTGTGACCGATAATGGCATATGCATTCTTAGATAACTACCTACAAACATTAGTTTTAAGTAATATATTGCAGTATGCAGTAGGTACTTGATTGATTTAATCTATTTTATAGACGTTCCTAGTGGCGTACAGTGATATTTATTTATTTGTTTCATTCATGGCCTTTTCATACAAGTGAGTATTGTAATCGCTTGAAACATTTCATTTATATTTCTTCTTATCTTCAATATTTTGTAGAACTATTGACATTCTTATAGGTTTGTTCAATGCCCCCAGCCCTAGGTCGCGTTGACTAATGTCAGTGTATTTCCGTGGCTATCAAAAAACTGCCAGCAACTTTGAGAATTCGGTTTAACCAGATTGAAGGCAAATACCTTGCCCTGAGAACTGTCATTCTTTGATTTTCTAAAGTTATTTTGTAAATGAATATTTATTTCTTTAATTTATGAACACTCACATTTCATAAGCACATAGTACAGCACATTTTACAACACAAAACATGTTAACTGCTGTCAAATACAACAGAGTGCAGGGTACAATTTAAATTTCTGACTGAGGAAATAACTGGGGATGATCATCTCTTATAGGGATGGCAGAGCAAATCAAAATTCACTTTTGTTGGGTGACGGGACATAGAGATATTTAAGGGAACTGTAAGGCACTTCGGGTATACCAATCGCTACATGTAACCTTAAACTCAAGCTGGATGCTATTGAGAGAGCAAAGTCTAGGTGGACAAGTGGTACAATGCAGATTTAGCCGCGGCTGGATTAAAAACGCTGTAAGAATTTAATTTCTCTCAAAAGATCGTATATCCGAACTGTAATGGGTGTCATCACGGGACATTGTCTAATAGACAAGCAACAAAGCTTGCCGTACATTCAAATGATTTTTGTAGATGCTACAAGGATGAAGAGTAGGAGGAGACTATTCCCCACCTTCTTTTTAGCTGCACAGCTCGCTCCAGTAAAAGAGGACTGCACTTAGGAGAATTCTGTTTTAATGGCTTGGGCGATCTGATTTCAGAAACCACATTTGAGTAGGAGGAGACTATTCCCCAACTTATTTCTAGCTGCCCAGCTCGCTCCAGTAAAAGAGGAATCCACTTAGGAGAATTCTGTTTTAATGACTTGGGCGATCTGATGTCAGGAACCAACTTCGCTTCGTTGGTAAGGAGATCTCTCCAGATACATATGGTATCACAACGGACCTATCACTGGTCTAAGTGTGCTGGCAACAGCTGGCTGCCACTTCAACCTAACCACCTTACCGAAATAATTGGGGCGATTTCTGTGCAGATGCAGAACCAGTGTCTACATCAAACAGAGTGTAGTAGAATCAGTGCGCCCTCTGTTGGACATCGAACGCATCAGGGCGATACCATTGAACATTAGGGCGAAATCGAAAATTTCCTGATATTGATTTTGACTCGAAGCGGACCATAAATGTCAATTTCGTCATCCATTTTGGCACCGTCATTTTGAATTTTTAAATTGTTGGCATAAAATTCTTAGTCCGCAATCCTGAAAACCCCCAGATATTGATTTTAAATCGAATCGGACCTTAAATGTCGAATTTGTCGGCCATCTTGAAACTGCAATTTTGAATTTTGATCACGCAGATTACATGTATCATTATAGATTACAAAAATAATTGGCTATTTCTGGAGAGATGAATGTTTTCGTTTGCAAAGCTATGGAGGAACATTCGCCAAAGATGTGCTCTACAGTTTCGTGAGCTTCAAATCAAGTCGGCATATCTCCGTAGCAATATCCTGTGAGAAAATTCAGTTTTAGATAGTCCAAAATCCTATAATTGATTTCCATATTGAGAGCTTCCCTTGATGCTCCCATTAGTTGACATCTAATTTAATGTGACTGAAGAATAAGACTCAGTAGCAAATTGAGCCTATAAACTTTGATTGAGCTCCTTGCCTGCCGAGCTCATCGACAATTTCGTTGCCTTAAATGCGATTGCTCTTGCATCTGGGAAATCAGTACAGTGGACTCCCGGCAATCCGATAAACGTTTTGCAGGGCGGTGTTGTCCTATCGAATTTGTCAGATTATACAGTACTGCCACAGACCCCCTATAGTCCGGAATTTTGTGAAAGAGTGTACCTTGTAATCCGACAAATTACAAGTCAAAGTGATAAGATTCTATCTGAACTGCTTGTCGGATTACAAGTGGTGCCGGATGAGCCAGGGGCCGGATTACCCGGGGTCCACTGTATGTGGAAATTTGGAAACGAACAAAGTGTTTAGGCAGCATCAGGCATGCCTTGATTCGAAAAGATAGCAACTCAGAGCTTTAATCGCTGCTTGACTGTCGAAAGAGATGGCAATCTATTTTTTAGCTTGATTGCATATACGTCTGCCTGAAAAAGAGTAATGGAACAGCCAAAAAGAAGGAAGTGGAAAAAAAAAAAACAATTTATAGACCGGTAAACACAACAATTTAAAAATCACAAGTGTGCTTGCAGCTGCCTTTAGTTTCGCACTCCAAGTTGGTTGAAGTTGAGGTTTCTTCCATTTGAGCGTGTCACCTTAATCGCGGGTTTCCTCTTTTGCTTCGTCACTCAAGGATGGATTCGAAGATTCTTCGAACCAGAGCACTTGTGTATATCAATTTTACATGCGTCAGCAACTTAGCCATTGTTTCTGAATTCTTTTGACTAAGTTGATGTCACTGAACAGCCCATACATCGTCATATTATAAATTAAGTTAATTCTATCTTTCAATACAACAAATCTTCGCTTTATTATTTTAAATAAATTATTCAAACATAACAACATGCGAGTATACAACATATTCTTCACCAAAAATATCCGTATTTTTGTGACAACCTTACAATGTCACGCAGTTTTTGTAGCAAAGCGTTAGATGCTGGTATTTGCAGAGCGTCAATATCAAATTCCTTAAAATCCTCAGGCATACTCTTATCCTCAGCGAAAAGTACTCGTGACATAAACATGGCATGAGATATTTGAATTGGTGCAATTCGATTTACTTCTTCGATAAATCTGGAAGGGAAAAAAAAGAAGAAGACCAATTGATTATTTTTCTTTGAAAAAAAAAATATGGGCAACTTCCTAACATTTTCTAGAAGATAAGTACACCGACGACACGGATCACAATCCTACCCCGGGTGGAGATGTTTTCTCTGATAGACTTAATTTTAGACTCTCTTTCCGTTTTTTAAATCATTATAGCGTGTTCCACGTGGAAATATTCGCAATTTAAGAAGTCTAACTTTGACTTTAAAAAACGTGATATCCGACATATGTAGATATCCGCATCTTTTCAAACAGTCAAGCAGCAATCAAGTCCTTGGGTATAATTTTCTCAAAACTCAATAGTAGCTCTTGATTGCTGATCGTCGTCTCTCACAGAATTCAGTTCAATATTCGTGTTTGTTGTATACCGGGACATATAGACATTCTAGGGAACTGTCAGGCTGATGAACTCGCCAGATATGGAACAGCTATACCAATTTCACGAGAAAAAGGTAGGTACCATGGGAATGCAGATCACTTCTGGATGCTATCGAGACGAAGCTAGAAGCTGTATGAACGAAGCAGAGAAGGAAACTATTCTCCGCCTTCTTTGTACTTTCCTAGCTTTCTTCTGCAAAAGAAAACTTCACTTGTACTATAAAGATCAAGAAGATCTGATAAGTACAGATGTCAAAAACATCCTACGTTTCATCAGAAGCTTCAATTGGTTTAACGAGTAGATAAGGGGAATCTCTTCTTAATCCATGTATTATCACAATGGACCTGTCATTGGTTCAAGTGTGTTGATTTTAGCTAGCAGCAGCTTTAACTTTACCTAACTTCGGTTTCACATTCAAACCCAATCATTTTTAAAATAGCTTTTAAGGCACGAAGTGTTAGGTGAGTGTACAAAAACTAACCACGTCATTAATCATCGAGAGATGACAAAATACACGAAAAGATCTCAAGCTAAAACCTGTCTTAATGTTAATTTGATTCTATCAAAAACCTATGTCATCCTATTATTTGTGGTATCTCAATTCGCCGTTTTTATAAGTGGTAATTACATGCCTCTGTAATGATTTGAAGTACAAAGTAGTAAATTAACAAACAAAAATTCGTAATGTAATTTTAATCGCACTAATATTGTAATTATTTCTGTCTGACCTTGATTGTCATGGCAACTTAATTGCAATTGATATGACTACCTACTAAAAGTAGTAAGCAACCATTTTACCTTCATTAGCCAAAATGGCAATTTGATCTTATTCGTACGTGTTGTAGCACCTACTTAATGAATTATTTAGAGATATCGGAACTTAAAATCTGCACCATCATTATCTTGGTTACTTACTTTTCATAACTGTATTCGCTTGTGTCACATAAAGTTTTTTCCAGACACTCGATGAACTCATCATAATAGAACTTCAAAAGTGTGTCGTAATGCTGTTCAAGGACATTTGTTTCGACACTTGAAAATAATAAAAATATCAAGTCATGCGCTAGCGATTCATACTGGGCTATCTGGAAATCAACAATTTTAAGTTTGCTAGGAGCGCCCCATTCATCTATAAAAGAAAAGATATTTTTATTAGTTGTGGATACACATACTTATGTTTTTCATTTACTATAGATAAGCAGAAACAATCAAAAAAGTATAAAAATGTGTCGGAACATTGACCCTTGATGGTGGTGAGACGCAATATTCTTCATCACCTTCTAAAATGGCAAACCAACCAAGATAACTGCGTCATATTAAGAAAGACTTGATCTGATTACAACAAAACCAAAATCAAATGAACTACGAAGCAGATACAGGATCAGATATTGTAGGAATTGTAGCCGCTTATACAGGCCACTGGCCTATAGGAGACTAAGCAGCCAAGCTGAACATAGCTTACAACACCTTCAGCCAAAGTTACAAGGGGAAATAGTGAAAAGAATTCGCTGTTCCACTTTTTGTGCAAATGTCCAGCTCTGGCGAGGGTCGGACAGTGCACTCTAGGCAAACTCTTCTTCGGCGTTTTCCAAGAGAACGAAAACTAATTCTTTTTTTAAATCCGCACTCCTATCAACACCCGTAAATAATCAGGTTACATGAGTGGTGGTTTTAAAACGGCGCATCCCAGCTCTAATAGGGTTCGATCTTGAACCGTCATCTCTACCTACCTACTTTCCCAACACGATTAAGCTGTTTGTAATGAAGTAAGTACCAATCTGGTGGCGATGGTGTAGTGGGTAGTGTGTTCGCTTGTGACCCGACCTGTGCAGGTTTGAGCCCGGTCGGGGAATAGCAACAGTCACCGAAAATAAAGAGAGAAACGAACAAAATCGGAGTTCTTCAAACCACAACACCAAAAAGGGGTTTCTGCCTGGGAGTACAATGGACCGAAACGACTTTGAGTGCTCCTGGGATTCGGAAATTTCCAAAAAAAAGGACCAATCTCTCCTACTGTAACAAGAATCGGTGCCCAGGAACCTCCAGAGAGGCAATTGGCTCAAATTGAGGGAAACTATGAGAATATTAATACTCTTCGAGCCGCCTTGGCCCCTCGAATACTACAAACTTTTTTGCATTCTTCCCTCTGGTTAGACTAAGGGACAAACAGAAACCATCTTGGTGGTGCACTTGGATTAAGACAGCTGAAAACTTGCCAAAACAGTTTACAATCTAGGAAACCTCTTTTAAGTGTCTGCTACAAAGTTCAAGAACGCCTGATTTATAATAGAATCGAAGCATCCATCACCGAAGTTGTCCGTGTGGAACAATATGGTTTTTGATGGTTACTGACCAAGTACATATGTGGGGAATTCCGTCAAACTACAAGTCACATCATCTCCAGTTGCCCATTTCCGTGTTTTAATGGGAACCTCCTAACGTTTTCCTTTGGCTTACCAATATCAAAATAAAACTCTGACAATAAATCGAAACTTGTCTGTTACTGTCACGAAGAGCTTAAGGTTCTTAGTTCTCAGCACAACGTAAAACTCTGCTGCTATGACAATGGACCTACTTTTGGTAGATCTTTTCTAGTGGCACACTCCAAACAAACTATAACTAAGACTCTGCTTGATGTTCTGTATTCCCAGTAACGAGAAGGCTGATGATGAACTGGCAAGGGAAGCAATCGATAGAAATCCCACCGCACAATTTTAACTAAGAAGTCTGGAATAAAATATTCGAAGTAGCCAACATCAGATAGAATGTGCTCAGCTCCTGTACAATTATCTGAAAACCCTGGCTGCCCGATAACAAAAGTAGAACCGAAAGAATCCTACAAAAGGAAAGGAACTTCCTCTCTGCATAACGGTATCATACAAATGTATACAAATTTAAAGGAAATGATCTAGGTAGAGTCGCCCGCAGTGAGGAAATGAAAATAGCCAGCACTTTCTCTGTTACTGCCCAGCTCTTCAGCACCTAAGGTCAACGCTTCAACAGAACCGACAGAATCCTACAAAAGGAAAGGAACTTCCTCTTTGCATAACGGTATCACACAAATGTATAAAAAGGGAATGATCTAGGTAGAGTCTCCCGTAATAAGGAAGAGCATGAAGATAGCCAATACTTTCTCTTTTACTGCCCAGCTCTTCAGCACCTAAAGTCAACGCTTCAACAGAAATAAAGATTAATTTTCGAACAAGCCTTTTAAAGACTTGTGTAAACTTATCAGAATCTTGATAGGATAAGGGTGTTTTTGTTATGAACGACTGCTTGTACGATTTAGAGATCCTAACATCTCAACCTGGGCATCACAATGGATCTACATTGAACTAAGGGTAACCCCAAAACGGGTCATCTTGCAAGAGCTCGTCTCTATAATGACTGTGTTAGGCATCTGTTATTGAAATAGATTCTGAGACTAAACAATTAGTGAACAGGTCATTTTCTAGAGATAGCCTTAAGAGAAGATATGAAATAACTGACTGGATAAGTCGAAGGTGAACACCTATGTATGTGTTAATAGAGGACCATAAGTTGAAGGCAATATTGTTCTCTAATTCGAACCATTGAACCATGATCGAAGCACCAAAACACCGAAAGGAACTTTCAACATGAACAACCATTATTTAGCTTTTGGGTTTCCTTGTGTATCAACATTTTTGTGCCCGTAATTCGTAATATTTCTAAGTCCTTAACCTCACATTGCCAGACAACAAGTTGGAAACGTATGCATTTTTCATTATTTTGACAGTATTGTCAAACTCTGTACATCCAGCTGAATCGGGAAAGGAAAGATTGACTTGGTAATGTTGCCAACGATCTATGTTTTCGAAACGGAGTCCTAAATGCGACAACTCTTTTGGTTGACGCATTCGTGAAGGTAATCATCATTGCTCGGCATGTTTTTACGAATAAGACAAGGAGTCATATTCCTCCAACAAGTTTCTTCTCTTGTTGCCCCAACCCATTGCTTCAAAATGCCTAAAGTAAAAAAAGAAAAAGAAAAAAACACTTACCATATAAAATCATAAAGTTGTTTATCCACATGTCGTAGTGAGCTATCGTTGTGAAAAGACTATCTTGACACTCTTCTGGGTTGGCCATGTACTCCTTGCAAAGTACATCCAGTTCTTCCCAACGTTCAATAGCTTTCTTGTCGTTTCCCAGTGCTTGGGTTACTTCATTACGAATAAGCTAAAAAAAATGAGTAGACAATTTCAAACATTCAATTAGTTCAGAAAAATTAATCCTACCCCTGTAAATTCTTCCGCGACTTCTGGCTTTATTCCCGTATTCATGTCAAAGCGTGAGAACTTGGGTTGTATATCTTTTTTGAATTTATTTGGTTGAAGTTTTCTCAGTGCTATCGGCAATGCATGATACTTAGCTACATACTTGAGCACTAGCTTTGTGTGATCATAGTCAAACATAACCTGTCTCTTGCCGGCTCTGTAGCCTTTAGTTTGAAGGTTCTCCAGTACTAAAACTGCATCACGATCGAGCTTTGTAGAATTTCCATTCAATGATATACGGCATCCATATGACTTGGCGAAAACGTCAACAAGATCAGCTTTTGGTATTCCACTGTCCAACTGAAGTTGACGCAAACTCGGTGAAATGTCGTCGTAAATTGCATTTTCTCTGATTGAAGTTATTTCCGGTTGGAATATGTTCCAAAACATTTCATTAGTGAGTGGTGGAAGCTTCACTACCAGTGGCAGATCTTCGATTGTTCCATCGGGTTGTCGAATATTTGCAGATACCGACAACATGACACTACCATAGTTGTCACCCGGTTTGGTTAAATATCGGCTTGAATAGGATACCAATTGACCACCGTTCAATTGAGGTTCTATGACCTTGGCCAAATCGATTATCTCTGGTGGGTTGTCCATCTGTTATGTAAGCAGATTAGATGTTGTAATATTATTAAATGTGTATTTAAACATTTGTAGATGTATTTGTTTGATGAATTAAAATGAAGAGAGTGAGAGACACACACAGCAATCGTGTACAGTGAATCACAGAAATGTTTTCAATTTTTTTTATAATGCAAAACAAAAACCTAAAAATATTTAGCGTGGCAGCTTGGGGAGAGTCAAGGACTAGCTTTTTGCAACCACTCTTGTTGTGCGTGTTATATTTTTCGTACGAATGGCAGGGACCAACTTTTTTTAATTTAAATTTCTTATAACGCAGTTTGTTTGTGCCTACGGGTTTATGTATGATGAAAAATGCGGTTTCACTTTTCTCTCGGCTCAGATTTCTAAACAAATAAAATCACGCCACTGTGGATAAAGAAGACTCACTTCAAAAGGAAGGAAAAGACTAGGAAATAACCTGTCTTAACGTTGAATATGAGTAACAGGTATTTTCCTCAGTTAGAAATTGTTCCAGATTGTTGTAGATGTCTTCATCGAAGGCTACATTTGTGCTTCTACATCGTTGCAGCTTTATTTAAAGTTGTGACATTTAAAGGTTTTATATGTCAGTCCATCATCCTTCATTAGGTGCGTTTTTTTGCAAGCGTATATACGCTTAATTTTCAATTTGCATGTAAAATACACTAACAACAAAACCTATATCCGTCTCATTAGACGGTGATAATTATCGCCGCTTGTGAAATAGGCGCGGATAAAAACAATGCTTCCAACCCTTATTTTCTATGTGTTATCGATGATTTGCTAAGAAACGTCATAAAATTCATCCATAAATTCATTTTATTTGACAGTTGAAACAAAAAAAAACAACAAATTGAAAATTGTCAAAACTTTTATATGAGTCTGGCAAAAAATTAAACGGCTGAGAACAAAAAATGGAAAATTTTAATTGTTGTATGAACAAACATATACACATAGGTTCAAGAAAAACAAAAATACACACTTATTAGGTGTGCGTATTCTCTGTATTTTCCATTCTTATTTGTATTTTATCCAAATTATGTTCAATTCCAATTATTTTAAATTTTTTAACAGCTGACTGTCACAAATGTCATAAATGTCATCTGTGCTGCCAAGTTTTTTAAGATGAATTATTAAGCGCCGATGATCGTTTTTTTGTGCACTTATAATTTAAGCGTATATACGCTTGCAAAAAAACGCACCTATTATCTGCAAACTTTCAAAGATCATAATAGTTCCATTGGGGTCAGAATTGACTGAATGAACATTGTTTGATTCACTTTCAAGCAAGGTGATACATACTTCTATGTCCCTAGGCGTTGGACTCTGAGCTTAAAATGTTCAGCTCATTGCAATATGGTTCTCCTATATTTAATTTTATCAGAACGAATGACCTTAGGCGAGTTGTCTAAACATGTAGATATCGATATTCCTATTTTGCAACAGGCCCTCCCAGGGTAATCTCCAAGGAGGATTTCTATCACTCTTACTGTGGGTCTTAGTTTTGAAAAAAATGTTAATACAGCTGAAGAATAATGGAATAAGGGTCGTTGCCTATGCCGATGACGTAGACTTGGAAGTGTTTAGTCACAATCACACACTTGCTGGACGCAGCTCTGTGGCATCAGAGCTACATTATCACTTAGTCAATAAGACTTTCAAATCATAGTAGTGTATTCCAAGTGGAAATTCCATCAATCGCCGAGGCCTCCCGAAACTAATACTGTGAACACAGAAAGTGCATGGACATCTATATACATAGATAGTCAAGTCTTCTTCAAAGGTCCCTTAGAGCGTACTATAATCATTTGGTTCTCAGGACACAAGGGCATCCATGGAAAAGAGGAAACGGATGAGATTGCCGAATTGGGATCCGAAACGAGGCAGATAATGGTCTATAACTCAGTTTTGACAGCTCTAGGACGTTAAAAGCCCAGTATCACCATTGCACAATTGATTCCTTCAGATTTTGATCACCTGCTTCTTTGGAAGTTCTAGATAACTCACCTGTGATTCTTAATTTCCTTGATCTTGTGAGGTCTATCTCTGTCCCTTCAATGAACACTACATAAATGGTCGCGAAAAGCTAGGTGACACAATAGAATTCGCTAGAAACCGCAGTGCTAAGGGCTGTGAACAACCCTCCCAATACCATAAAAGGTCTTGAAACTCTACGGGCTGTCGTGCCAAATATTTGTATTTTTTGAAGTTAGACTATTTGTCCACCACTTGACTATGTCTAGAAATTCTGCTTGGAAAACACTGCCTTGGCTTAGAAGCTTTCTCAACCGATCAATGACAGGTTTGTCCGAATATACTCCAGAACCTACACCCTCATCCACGTGGTTTTTTTTGCAAGATCTGTTGTCGTACGTCCATTTGGTCAAAGGTGGAATTTTCTGTCCTAAAACTATGCAAATGTTGAAAACACCAATGTCGCTGTAGTTGACGTAGTTAAGGGAATCTATCCTTTTGACGAAATTTCAAGATATGTATCTAAATATATCTAGTTAGTGGGTACATCGAGAAAGGCGTATATTGTTTGAGTTATGCAATTTTCAAAGCAAAAACTAATTCGTAGTGTATTCACTTTTTTATGGGCGAAGCAATAAGTAAATAAAAAATATGATGTGTCAACAGAGTGATACAAATTTAAATTTTTATTTTATTTATTAACCTAGCTAAAGAGTAAATGACAATCCATCTCTGTTTGCATTGTTATACGATTGAAGCACGTCAGTTTTAATCATAAAATCCAATAAGTTATATATTCGGTAGAAGTTTTGAGTCTAAGTTAAGATTTCAATTTCAGAATCTTCAGTGCATATTTTTTTTGTAAAACAGACTAAAGGGGCCGACCCATAAAATCCCTTTTCTCCGTCGCGTCGACACGTTCAGAATTACAGATAGAAAACGTACATAACACAAAAAGTTGCCGAACTTTTAACTGTTCTCTCCATGGGATCCGTTGACAGCACTCTCAACAAGGGAATCTGAATTGTCAATCCATTTCTTGTGTGGATAATTTAATTTTTTGTGCCCCTACGACATGTTCAGTGGTTCACCTCTCTCCCGTGACGTGACAGAAGGAACGGATTCTATGGACTTGACTCTTAAGATCTTAAACTGATATTTGATAGTTTTTGAAAAATCTATTGGTTTGACAGTATAAGGCAATGGGCATGGGTGTTTTTTTTTTGTTGTGTCACAACTTTTTGCTTCAACTATAATGTCAGCTGTCGGTATCACGAGTATCATGGCACATTAACCCTTAAACAAAGCCTAAAAATATCCATTTTAAAAACCACTGTTCTATTCGCTAAATTTATAAAGCACAATTGAAAGCCGAGTTCTTGGAAAGATGTCGTTATGTACCTTCGATTTGTACAGTTACAGATTTGACTTGACAAGCAAAACAGATTGTAAAAACTGTCCATGGCACGTTATCATTACCAGAACGTGTCTGGGGTTGAATAGTTTAAAAATTGCTTACATTCTTTATGAATGACCCGAAAAGTGTATTTGTTTTACAATAAGTCACGTTTATGTTTAGACAAGGGAGCCAGGCCAGTCCTATACTAGCCCCCTTGTATTGCGATATATGAAGAAGACGACATTTTTCAATACACATACACGCACCACAACAAGACTTCAAAAAAAAAAAAAAAAAAACAACGTGGTTTGTGTTGCTCAGCTGGACCGATCTTGTCCGAAATCTAAACAGAAATAGGTTCGCATTTGTCCAGACACCGAAGATATTATTCAAACAAACTTCAACTAATACGACAACAGCACGAAAATGACCATGAACTCTGTCGTGAATGGAGAGCAAATGCTATGTGGTTGAATATTAAAGACTAGAGATTTATTTATAAGTGTAGAAGGTCATTTCGATTTGAGAAAAACCAAATATTAATTTTACCCTCACAGAATGACTGTCAGGGTAATAGCCTTAACCATTTGACTAAACGACGACCACGGCATTAGTACAATTTAAAAAGAAAAGTGTCAGCAACCGGAAATGCAATAATGGATTTATTTGGATACTATTTTCTATGGACTTTCTTCGAAAACTGCATAAATCTGGGATGAAGGTGTTTAAGGGGGTAGGAGTCTTCTTCAGTGCACTTGATGTAAAGATGTCTGTAATGTGATCTCGCATCACTGCAATTTCGGGCGGAAATAACGACATTCCGAGAAGCTACGCTTTGGCTTTGAACTAACACGGTGGAGGGCAGCGCTATTGTACTATTCATAGTTAGTCAAGCAGGGATAAAAGTCTTGGAATCAACGACAGGGGCGTTCACTACAATTGCAGATAAAGGAGAATCGTCTGCTTCTCTCTCTAGAATTTCGCCTTGATACTGAAGCCAAAATAATGGCAAAAAGCAGGTGAAGTAAGTTCAATAATTGTCGTTCGTCGAGAGAATGGAAACCCCCATTGTCCATCAATAGGAAATGTATTTATGAGAACTAAAGTAAGAGTCCTAACTAGCCATTGTTTGATAGGTAAGCACTTCACGTCACTTGAAAAGTTGTCACCTCCAACAATTTCTGTAGAAGCTATAGAGATGAGAAGGAGGACCTTAACCCCCCTGCTATACATTTGTCCTGTTCTATTAAGGCTGAGAAAGCAAACGTTCGGGGAGTACTTCTATGAAGACCTCAACGATCTTGCCAAGCTCGATATTTCACAGCTTTGTCTGTGGACCTAAATGGTTCTTGTACATAGCGCGGAGCAGGAAGAGGGCTGCATCGAAACGATTCCCTTAAGAAACAAATCAAGGTTAATGGTGCTGGCAGTCTGGTACTCTACTTTTTTTATAATTCACTTTCTCCCAAGGGGTTATGATGCTATTTCCACAGAGGCCATCATTGGTGTTGTGGTTTTTTGAAACCACTGTCTTTCAGGTCTTCAGTCTTTGCTCCGAGAGTAGTGTTCAGAATAACTTGGGAGAATTTGTTAGTGTTGTTGTCATTCCATTACAGTATTTCTTCCCAACTTCCTGGTATCATTATCAGTATTCAGTACGATCAAGATCAAATCTTCAAGACATGTGACCACACTACTGCCAGAGTTGACGTTTGCTTTCACAGATTAATTCTTGACACTAGGAGTTGAACCTGGAACCTTCGGCGTGAAAAGCGATAGTGCTAACCATTACACCACTATATCGTGGTATTTCTACCTTAGCGGGGATAACCACCTAAACTAACGTAGATAGGAGTTTATCTAATAAATTTCCTGAAAACAACACTGTATGACTGCTTTTTTTGAATCATTTACATCATAAGTTGATTTCGCAGTTCTCTTATCAGAGAACATTTTTAAACTATTTATGTTAATCTTATAAATGCGAGTACAATGTACTCAGAGAGATTTGTATTTTGTTTTATTTAAGTTCACACTTTAACAAAGTTGGCGTCTGATTTAAGAGAGACAAATAAAAAGTCTTTCTCATTTGACATAGTTACTGAATTTTGTACTCATTCACTGTTTCTTACCAATTCATGTTCTAACACGCACCTACGTTAATAAAATAAATCACTTAAGTGCTTCTATCTAGTCTGCGAACAAAAATATGTGATTCATAGTACATAAGTAGATTCAAAGTGTGTGGCACTAGCATGACTTTGATATTTTTTTGTTTGCTGATAGTTGGTTGCGATTGAGATATAGCCAATAAAAAAACAAAAGCTAGACAACAAGATGTTCTAATTTATCATCAACAGATAACATCATTGACACTAGACAAAGATGTTCCATAATGATCACTTGAGTATCTATTATACAACAAATTGTACCAACAAATAGGTTAACACTAGCTTTACCCGGTAAATAGCAAACGTTTAATGTGTCACGAATAAATATGTACATAAATTATCATCGTACAATACCATTTGTCTAACATTCATTCACATTTATTTTCTTTTAAATAATAAATTAATATTAATTGACGTACCGCCAAAAAGCAAGCGTTGTTTTGTTACTCACGACAGTCTTAATTGAAAACGAACCAAACAGAATGATCTTTCGCGTCTGACTAAACTTACAAAGGTTGTAAACTTGCTGTCTATCTCGATGGAGATTCTAAACTAGCTACTAGCATATGTATCATACATTTATTGGTGCTAATTTGACGCGTTAGATATTCAAAGCTTTTGAAATGTCAAAAGCGTTCCACAGCAGGGAAAAGTACGATAATAATAATTTAGATAATGGTCTGAGATACCAAATCAAAAGCGAAAACAACAATTGTCGCAGATTAATTCGTAATTGAACGCTTAATCATGTTGCGTGTCGTCATTGCAAACTTTTTTATTAAAAAAAAAAATTGCACATACAAATTTTAGATAATGATTGACTAGGGTTTACTACATCCGCATAGTAAATACGTATTTAGACTATTTTTTGTGGTGAATTATCATATAGTGCGAGTGTACCTACTTATTTTATTTAGAATATGTAAATATTTAAACATTTGCATATGAAAAGTGGTCCTTATGGCATGTCCGCGGAGCTATTGAAAGCAGCTCCAACAACATTTGCAGAGCTTCTGTATCCAGTTCAGGAAGTTCGAAAGAAATACTGTGAATTATAAGCAATGGCAACAATACCAATAATTCTCCCCAGTTATTCTGGACACCAACACAGAGCAAAGACTGAAACCTAATACTATCTACGTTTCAAAATCACTACACCACTAGTAGCGCTATTTGAATAGCATCATAAGGGTATTCATAACCCCTAGAGTGCTAGTGAATAATAATAAAATAAAGGCCTAGGAAACTCAGTCTCAGTCAGAAAAAGAAGTCTCATGGAGTGCAAGAACTTGAGAGGAATTTGTGTGCTGCTTTACTTTAACGACTAAAACTCCACTTTGAGAGCACTCTCTATGCTGAACAAGCAGGTTCCTACTCTGGATTCTCCTGTATCGACAACATCAACATCCTGCGGATCATCATCGGGCAATGGGTCGCTTCTTCATTCGATTTTGAAAAGACGTTCGACAGTATCAAAAGAGATTTTATTTGGCTTGCCTTGCGCAGGAGGGGTACTTAGATAAACTAAAAGCTATTAAGGTAACATACCTATGAATAAAATGTCACATTCTTCATGGCTGTCAGAGAAATTTGCAATCCAAAATGGTGTGCGACATTGGTGATACTGATAAGTGATCTGCTCCGTTCTGCTCTATTAACGGGAACTGAAGGAATTCTATGGACTTATTATATTTAAACCAAAACATCTTGACTACGCTGACAACATTTGTCAACTATTGCATGGAATAATGGACCTTCAGTCCACTACATCACAGCTTACGTGGAGAGGGAAGCAAATGTCTCTGTATTCGACTGAAGATCAACACCGCCAAAACTACCATGACGTAGGGGAGTCGAAGAGGTGTCACGGCTGCTAGGACAAAGTCGAGCAGAGCTACGACATATTTCCAGAAATCGAGTGCGATGTCGCGTAGGTGTCGAGAACTCTCTAAACCCCACAATGGGAGATAGGACATAAATTAAGTGAAAATATAAAAATCAAGCCGAAAGTTATGTATAAACCAAAATTGCGTAAATTTAACAAAATTATGCGTGTAACACAGTAGGTTCCTATGCACACTAGGAGGGAAACTTCTTTGCTGTCTTGAAAAAACTTAAGAACACGACGAGGTACGATACTCGCAGCGTCGTAAAGTTTCTCATCCTTTCATTTTCAACACAGCCTACCTATCGTTTAATAGTCGTCCATTTCCTTTTGACAATCCCCTAATACCCTCCTTATAAGACACCTCTCTTTGTTTTTTTTTCTTTCACTTCTTGGCGTAGTAAGAAACTTATCACTTAGGTCTCAGTCGCGCCCTAGGAATGGGTCACTTTTAAGATGTGTATTGATGAGAATTCTTTTGAAGAGTTCGGTTAAGAATGAAATTTCCGCTGAACTAGCCACACCTAGCTACTTCCATAGTTCAGCGGGAATCTCGCCAGGTCCTGTGGCTTTGTTATTCACTACTTTGCTAAGTGAATCTTCAACTTCTTCCACTGTTGACATGCATTGCATTGGGCCGTCTGTTTTTGGTAGCTCACTCAGAGGTTCACTTGGGAATTTTCGTTAAATAGTTCCTTATAATCTTCCTTCCATCTTTTTGGTATACCTTTGTTTAAAGTCTGAAGTGTGTCTTGCTTGTCTTTTATATACTTAGTTGTTCCTATATCTTTTATGTTGTTATGTCTAAGGTTAGCCGATTTAATGAACTCTTTTCAATTTTTAGCTCTTTTAATACGATTATAATATTCGGTCTTCTTTAAGACGTTTTCATGGAACTCATTGGATTCAAAGAGTGGCATAGTCTCTTTTGAATTTATTTATTTTTACTGAAGGGTAGTTGCCCCGATGAGTGTCCCCCAATGAAGCCAAGTTCTTCGTGATTGACCCTTGTAGAGTTTTAAGATTAGATAAATATATATTAATGTACTTCAAGACTATTACAACTTTTAATTTACAAAAATCATTGGGCATGGCATTGCCATCTGCCTGTTTGACAACAGTTGAATGAATAGCCTTCAAAATAACAAATGTTCCCTTACTTTATTTATTTAGAAATCTTCGTTGACTATTCTTTCCCGATAATTTAATGCGATTCTGGAGTAACGAGATGGCTTTGCCACGTTCGAATCACAATCGAGTTACACAAGTTGCACAGTACTGGTAGGTCTTCTCAATGAGGAATATAATTGAGCTGCAGTAGCTCTTCCTGAAGTTTGAAGACTGTCGATATTTGCTGGATGCTGTATATTTCACGGAAGTAGTTGGTTCCAAGCAGGTTATGGTTAAGGCAGCTATAGATCATTCTTTGCAGCGATCCTGCAGCTTGCTCTAAGTGTGTTGATGAAGCTTGTTCGTATACACTTGCGATAAGTTGATAAAGTTGTAGTTTCAGACTTCCCATATCACTGAGGTCCGAATCTTTGCAGCCCCTTGATAGTTCCAGCCATTACTTACTTACTTAAGGTGGCGCTACAGTCCGAGGTGGACGTAAGCCTCAACCAACAGGCGTCTCCAGCCAGCTCGATCTTTAGCAGGCTTAGTTGGTTGAGATCCCCTTCAAATGCGTGCGCCCCTTGAGTCGCGGTCTTCCTCTACTGCGCTGTCCCTCGGGGAAGGATTTGAAGATTCTTCGGTCCATCCGCTCTACTTGACCCAGCTACCTCAGTCATTGGACCTTCACTCTTCTGGCTAAGTCGATGTCGCTGTACAGCCCGTACAGTTCGTCGTTGTATCTCCTCCTCCACTCACCGTCTATGCAGACGGGACCGAAAATCCCCCCAAGAATTTTCCTCTCGAAGCAATCAAGAGCACCCTCATCTATTTTTGATAAAGTCCATGCCTCTACATCTACACCATAGAGCAGGTAAGCCATTGACCCTTGTATAAAATGAATCGCCGATACTAGTGTCAGTAACTTTATTTTTTCATACAGGCTTGACATAGGTTTTAACAGAACCACGGGGCGCTTGTACATGACTGGACATCATATACTAGCAGAGATTCCTTTTTAGCCTTAAAGAAAGATGAAATATGGAAACCCCCTTCTATTGGTAAGTGTGTTGCCTAAAACTAAAAAAAAAACAAATTTTGCTGTTTTTGTTGTCAGAAGAAAATCTACAATTGTTTTGTTTGTTTATTTGACAGTTTTTCAAAAATTTGTTTAATTCTAGCTAAATTAATTTCAACTTAATTTAAAAGCCAGTGATTTATTATTATATCTTCTTACTTCTTTTTTTTCTTCTTCTTCTTCTTCTTTTATCTGTAGTTTCCTTCCTTTTTCTGTTTTTATTTTTTTAAATACATTATTATAAATGTTTTCTTACTTTTCTTTTCTTTTTAAGTTTCATTTTAAGTATATATAATATATAAATATATGTGATAGAAGTACATGGTTATTACTTTTGTTTTTTTTTTTAAATAATTTAATGATTACAATATGATAAACAAATAATAATAAGAATACAAAAAGGGAAACAAATAAATTAAAGGATTAAATAAAGAATAAGTTCCTTCTGTAAATTTTTCTTCTTAACAATGTTTTATTTGATTTAATTTTTACTTCTTCATCGTGTTTATCTTCCTTTGTTTTTGTTAAAGAAATTTCGTAAGGTAAAATTATCTTGTATTTTGTTTACTTTTTTGTTTTTGTTAAATATATAATGTGCTACAAAAATAAAGTTTTGTATCGTTTTTTTGGTATTTATTATTATTTACTTTAGTTTTGTTTATTTATTTTGTTAAGTTAATTTCTTTCTTCTCAGTTTATCTTGTATTTTTTTTTTTTTGCTATCCTTTCCTATGAGTAATTGATTAATGTTTTTTTCTTTGGTTTTTTAACATATTTTAGTTTATACAATTATTGGGTAGCAGTTTCAACAAATTATTACTTTTGAATTTCTAAGCTTAAGGGTTTTATAAAGCTTTTGAATTATTGAAACTGCTAAGACTGCCCCGAGAGTGTATTTAGCTGTGAATTGCATTTGTTGATTACATTATGTTTGCGCTTATGAATTGAGTTTTTCCATCTATATTTCGTTCATTTTGTCTTCGTTTTCATTATTATTTGTTTCCATTTTTCTATTGAGTAGTCGTGGAGGAATTATTATAAAATAAAATTTATTAAATAATAAAAATAAATAGTGAAACTTGGAAGATTATTATTCGAATTTATTTAATAAATTATCCTTCGTTAGATACCTTTTCCAAATGGCAACAGCCTTCATAAAATACTCGAGTCTTATATTCACATTCCGCTTAATTATAAAGTTTCTAAATAATGTTTGCATTTCAAGAATATGTACTCGTATATAATTAAATTTAATTGCTAATTTAAATAAAGAAATGAAAATGTTCAGGATGAAACAGAATTTAAAATGGTTGCGAAAAAATGCAATCAAGTGCTCAAAAATGTAAGCATTGCCCATTTAAACCATGGTGTTTTTTTTTTATTTTTATAATAAGACCGTGCTTGCTAGCATTCTTTGAATAGGAAGATGAATTCCATTAAAAGTGTTAGTGTGGCCGAACAAAGAAGACACAGAGCTTTTACAACGTATTTGTTGCGAAATATAAGGAGACGTCGTTACTGGGTACAGCCTTGCGTTTTTAATCGCAAAGATTGCGAAGGGTTAAAGCACAGTGAAGACAAGTTTTGTTCCTATTTTCGAATGGTCTACTGAACAGTGGACTTTTTACAGTCTAGTTGGTTGGATTTAAGGTTGCTTAGGTGCATTCCGGTGGACCCCATTTTGACTTAGTCAGCAAGCACAGAATGGTTTTTTTTTTTACAGCCTAGTACCAAACCAATGCGGGGTTAAGGTTGCTGAACATCATTACGGGGGTGTCCACTTTAACTTTAAGTCCATGTATGAAGACAACCTCCTACTGAGCAAAGCCAGCGAACATAAAGGCGTTTTTAAAGCCTAGGATGCTGGGCACCATCACAGTGGTCCCCATACTAAGTAAAAGCAGAAGGATGTGTTACTCTGCGGTAGTTAGGAATTCCATTAGGAAGTGAACGACAACTGAATCCAGAGGCTTGTTCTCTATTTCTATTTTTTCGAATAATTTTAAATAGTTTCATTGATTTCTGCTGGCTTGTCATACCGTAATCCCGGTGACTGTAAACGACCTTACTCCCGCAGTCAGTTTATTTCCTTGTTGGTAAGGTTGTTCAAGTTTGCGTCTACTGATCTAAGGACTGAAACTATGCGCCGATAAGTTAGTAAGGACGAACCCTTTTGTGTGTCAAGAAGAACGTGAAGAAATTACAAATCGCATTTCAGTTTGCGAAGAAAAACTACCCGAGTCTAAGCTGTAAGACAGAGTTCTCGAAAATTCCCTTAATTCCAAATAAATTTGCAAAATAATTTTTAAATGTAAAATCGGTTTTTATAGAAATTTCAAAAGATTCAGAATCAACAATCTATATTTTCACTAAATTTAATATAAATTAAAAGAAAAAATTGATGTGTTAAATTAAAAAGCGAATGTCTGAGTGTTTACAATAAGTTCTATGTTTATAATAAATCTTAAAACTTTTGGTTTTTTTCTTGGCTGTAAGTGAGCCGCTTAAATTTTGATGGAAAGATTTTTCTTTGTGCTCGTTGATTTTATATTCAAAACTTAAGCAATATTTTCTTGTAATAACATTTGTTTTTTTTCTTTAATTTAATTTAATTTTCTGTATATGTAAATTTTTGTTTTGGAAGGATTCACAAAAAAAGGTAGAGAAGATGTTTTTTTTTTGTTTTTCGTTTTTTTTAAATGTTTTGTTTTGTAAAAGCAATTTTTAGCATATTAAAATATATATTTCTTTTTTTTTTTTTTTTAAATGATCAAAAAAGTGTTTTTTTAAAAAGTTTTATTTTTTTTTTATTTTTTTGTCTTTTTGATAGCTTAAACATTTTAATTTTTTTTTTTAATTTTTAAACTTATTTATCTTCTTCAATTCCTTCGTCAGTAACTTTCTCCTTTGATCCCTTTTCGTTGCTGATATCACACTTTTCAGCCAGCATATCTTCGATACCTTCGTCTACTACTTGATTCTCATCGGTGTCCAGTGCTTTGCCATTGGATTCGCGTGGTGTCATTTTGACACGGCACGTTTCGTAGGCTTTTTCAAAGCCCAGTTTTGTGTAAAGATTTCGGGAAGCATCGTTTTCTGGACGAATGACTACAAATGGAGTGTAGCCACGTTCGATGACAAGTTTTGTAAGAGTTCTAGCAAGACGGATGCCATAACTGAAAAGGAACAATTGAAAAAAATATTATTAAATAATGGTTCTCAAATTAGAAATGATGTAATCTTTTCTATAAAGTTTAGAGCTTTCAACGTAAAATGCAGAAGATAAGGCAGTGCTCGTTTTCGTTTCGTTTCGTTTTTTACCTCTTCGGATTTTCGGTCTGATTTGTAAGGAGGAGGAAACAAACACGAACTCTATAAGCTTTACCAAGATGTAGATGTAATTCGAGAGCTGAATCATTTCGACTACATTGGCTCGGACACATCCAACGAATAGTCCTCTGAGAAGAGGTACACTTAAATCAAAAGTAGGTCCATTGTGAGGTCCTTGGTTGGGAACCTTAGCTATTCTGAAACAATAGGCAGCATCCAAATCATTTAGATGATTAAATTCGTTTTATTTGGTTTTTCATGGACTGAACGCGTGCATAGGAAGTATACGATAGATCCTTCTTCTTCGTCGTCCCAGCAGCTCCTACAGAAATCATTGCACACAATACCCAACTGTTCAGAATGCCTACCTAGTATGCAGTGCTTTTCTAGGACATTTGTCAGTTTGGAGAGTTGGTCTCTTTTAAGTTGAAATACACTTAGAGGGTAGGCCAGATTAGCCTAACAGTGTTGCCATGTACGATTTGCTTTCAACAGAGCATCTGTGTTAATCAGGTGTTCAAAAAACGTTTTGGCATGTTCAAAATTTTTACCGTCTCTTCCTAGAGGCTAAACCGTCACTCGACAGTTCTCTGGAATGTCATAGTGACCTAGGTGATGTAAACAAACTAAGCTTCAAAAATGAAGCCGAAATCAGTTTTATTTGTAAACAAAAATTTGAATAGACTTACCCCTTCCGCCTATAATCTGGACGTGTCTGCATTGAAAACATTGCACCGTAATATGAATGAACCATCCAAGCAGCCAATTCATTTGTATCCTTCCTAAATATTCCCAAACCGGGTAGCACTCGCACTAATATCTCAAACACTTCAACACATTCAATCTCACTGGCCGGATATAGGTCATGAATACCTTTAACATCGTCCACAGTAAGTGGACGCATTTCAGCCTCATTGGGCGGTAAACTAAAAAAGAACACAAAAGGATCAAAATTTGAGGACGTACACGACAAATAATCAAAAACTTACTCTTCCAATTGCAATTCAGTATTTAAATTCTTACAAACATATATATCGCCTTCCAGTCGTTCCATAATGCCAAATGTCGAATAAAAATCATCCAGGCGATTCATAATATCCTTGTGCGTAAAATTCAGGTACAATGGCATTTGCCAATCTATTAGCACATCCTCGGTACGCATCAAATCTACACATTCTATGCGGCTCGATGGACAAAAGATTCCAAAACTTTGATAAATATTGTTGTTGGGCTATAAGGATACAATAATTTACATATAGAAGACAATCTTTAAGGACATATACTCAAATAACAATTTACATACCGTAAGCGTACATCCGGGGAAATGTAAAATTATTGGTTTCTCTGGCCAATCTTTGGAAACGTAAAAATGGAAATCCCAAACTCGATCATTCAGGTACGTTTTAATTGTTTGATGAAACTACAAAAGGATACAAGAGAATAAGCAATTAGATTTATTTTATCTATAGATCCTACGTACAGACACTTGATGGCACAGTTATGTTTTAATTTTTTCTATTAAATTCGGTCATGAAATGAATATTGATGGACAGTTTTCAAAACAAATTAAAATGGAAAGGACAAAGAGGGTACTTCCAATCAATACTCAATGTTCCAAGGATAATTGAGCGTTTGATGAGAGGGCTGTTATTGGCAACTGACATGCATACAAAACATTAAAAAAAAGGAGAGTACTAGAATGAATTGAGTAGGGTGGTTCGGTGTGGAGTTTAAGGATGAGTAAAAGCTTTGGTATATTGTGTTCCGTAGTTTTGAAATTTCCAGGACAAAGTTGGAAGACATCTTATTATTTTCAGATGAAAGGACAGTAACAGGCGTCAAAAAGGTCTACACCATGTTTGGATGCAAATTTTATCGTGGAAACTCAGTTGAAGACAAGCCTTTATGACTTAAAGTCGTGAGGTGGTCGTCTAGCTTGGAACTGCTCATAGGCTGTATCAATCTAAATCTTAATTGCAGACTTCAGCGCCATTCGCAAAAAACACAGTTCCAAGCCTAGAATGATAGTAGTAGTGGCACAACCGGTTCTAAGTCGACCGTCAATTCTTATCGATGCAAGTCTTTAAAGCTCCTTTGTCCCACAAAAGGAAGATTTCAAACGTTTAGTGATCAGCCGAGGGCGAGCATTATACACTAGGGCGAAAGACTTTTCAATATGTCATCAAAATTCACAAACGGCACCTTTACATTGACTTTCAAGACGCATACGACAGCAATCATCGCTTGGAGCTCTACAGGGTACTCACACTAAATGGAGGACTCCAAGAATACTGATCTAGCTTTGCCGCGTAACGCTGGAAAATACGCACTGTACAATTTGGAAACAAGTCCTCAGTACAATTCCAAACATGAATTGGATTCTGGTAAGTTGATACACTGTCCTGTAATTTCTTCAATCTCGTGCGGTAGCAGATAGACTCCTACTGGGATACTCAGACGATATTAATATCATCGCAAGATCTCAGCGAGCCAAAGTAGAGGGTTCTAAGGCAGTTCAAGAAAATGCGAAACAAGTTGTCCACCAACAAAGGTTTATCTGTGTATCTATCTGTCCACGTCACTATCGGCAGCTAAAACTCCAAAAGGGGTGAACCTAAACTTCACGAATAACATCTTTTAGAGGAATCCGACGAAGAATAACACTAAGAAACAGCTTCTAGAGTCCATTTCAAATCACTTATAAGCTACTTGCGCAGGTTTGATGTTGTAGGGAACCTCACTCGTGGAGAGGAAAAGAGAAAACCGTGATTTGAAACGAACTCTACTTCGGTTCAGCAAAACAGCAACACGTAGGCAATTTCCCCCTATGGGTAGCGCAATGGGTCTTACAGACCTGTGTGTGGCGCAGAGGAACTCCTCTTTACCTGCCCACATACCTAACCTAACCTAACACGAAGGAAATTTTAGAACACTTATCCTGCCAGTTGTGCTGTATAGGGCCGTGTGCAGGAAAGCAGAACAAATACTGGGCTCCTTTGAAAGAAAAATATTTCGTCGAATATTCGGTCCTATTTGAGAGAAGAGCGAATGGAGAAGGACATATAAGCGCGAACCGCATGAGCTGTACCAAGATGTAGATGCATTTCGAGAGCTAAATCATGTCGACTACACCGGCTCGATCTGAGTGAATGGATTACAATCAGAATCTTCGAATCGCAGTTCTCAAGCTCGAGATCACAGCCGAATCTTCCTTTTAAGGACCAAGCTATGGCGGATGCCAGACTTACAATGGAGAGCTGCTATGTCTCTGACAGGGATTCTTCGAGAGCCGAAAACTGGGATAGCCACCGCTGTCTGCGACTATCTGACAAAAGATTTCCATCTCTAGTTGAAGACATCTAGTAGAAAGGACGTCAGGACATAATGTGCGGAACAATTGGTGCTGGGATTTGAACCTTCTGGAGCCTGTATCAGTACGAGACATAAATCACTAAAATTGTTCCCACGTACATATATATGCAGTTCCAAAGCAGTCTCATAGATGGCGCTATGTATTTAAAAGGCAGATTGAATAAGTCAAATCTGTAAAGGATTAGAGTATTGGAAGGGAATTGGATTCAAAAGCAGGAAATTGGAAAAACTGCGACCAAATCTTGACTAGTGATTGAATATGAGAAAGCTGCACAAATCCCTGAAAATTCTCCGTTTGGTAAGGAAGTGCATGTATCTACAGACTTGAGTTTTTTTTTTTTTTCATCATTCGACTTCTTCAACAAATCCAAAGATTTACTATGACAAATGCAGCATTCGGACACACATCCTTTAAGAGGACAGCTTGCAGTCCAATATTTTAACTCAATATCTGGGATAAGCGATAAGTTTTCCCCACAAAACACTGTTACATGTACAAGTTTCATCTGCTTTACAAGTGTAGAACGATTTCCTTTATCAATTTCTTCGAGGACAGTTCTTATTTTTGTTCATTTTGAGTTTGACCTCTGGTTTCATATTGAATTTTGAAGGATTCTCTTCCAATCTCCATTGGTATTGGTACATACACGACGAGATAAAAAGATGAACAAAAGTCGGATCATATGCATTTTGGTTGGCTACTGCCATTAAATTGCATCGCCAACAGTTTGAGTGCATCTGTGGTCGTGTATATCGGTTGCGAATAAGCAACGAGGAACTAAAGCGGCAAACTTGATGATGTGGAATTTTTTTTAAAACTTTTCCTCGGCGCTCGACTTTGTCCTTGGCACTGTGGGTGTTACACAAATTCAATTAGAAGACAATTAGTCGTTGCCATAATTGAATTTGTCAGCCGATGTATGTGTGCTGGTTTGTTGGTCAGTTTGGGGACAGCGCGGCGCAGAGGGACTTATTTCTGTTGACCTAGGAAACTACATATTTTTGTTTGTTTGAATGAAGTGCTGGGAATCAATTTTGCCGCACTTATGGAACGATGTAATGCCATGTATCACGAACAAGCTAATGGATTTGTTGTTTCGATTAAGTTAGTGATTATCTGGTTGTATGTTTAAGTTTTTGCTTGTTATTGTGGAACTGTTGTGGAAAGTGAGGCCTTGAGGTGGAAAATGTGCAGTGGATGCAGGAATCAAATAGGACACCCTATAAATTACGAATGATAATCCACACTTGACTTAAATGGGAGAAAAAGAAATCTGATTTGCATTTGTCTTACATTAGATTAAATACCCAATAGGGAGCATTTCCTTTCCGGACCCGAAGTTGTCAAAAAGTCTAGCATTTTGGATAATGATAAGATGTCCTACAGGAAGAGAGCTGAGGACTCTAAATATGGGGCTGAGTTTCATTTTTCTCAAGGCTGAGTCTTAACAAAGAAGCAATACCTCCTCCAAATTTAGTAGAGGTTGGCATAGCCATAAACAAGTTAAAAAACCGCCGGTTTTGATGGCTTGCCAGAGAAGTTCTTTAAATACGTTATGCCTTGCTGAGATGCATGCACCAAGTCGACAAAAGCATGCCAAATTCTCAAGAAAGGTGATCTTGTGACTTGCACCAACTACTGAGGGATATCTGTGCTGAATATCGCAGAAAAGATTCTGTTGAACGTATTGCGCAAACGTCTCAAGTTACCAGTGTGACTTCCGGTCCGGTAGTTCAACCATAAACCAAACTTAAGGGGAAAAACCCACGAATTTCAAGAATGTAGGTCTTCTTTCAGAAAGCTCACAATTCCGTTCAGGTTCTCTACCATAGATCACTAACATTTTGAACGTTTTGCGCGCATATTTGATCAAAAGTAACGTGCAGATTCCCTTGAAATTCAAGTCAAGATTTACAGAATTTCTTACAAATAAATTCTTTGGAAGACTTTTACGCAAATCCCAAAAGAGTTCCGTGCCAAAAAAGTGTCTAAATGCCCCATCCCTTCCATTTTTTTGCTGTGTGTCAAGAAAGTAACACTTGGTGAATACCTCTTCAAAGATTTTAGTCACTAAAGTCGCAGTACCAATGGGAATGCCACTGAGATCTGCGCAAGGGTTAACCTTGAAAAAATGTGTTTACGGAGCCAGAATAAACATATTCAAATAGTTAGGCAGCGCTTAAAGCATTGACGTTCTTCTCAGTGGAATCTGAGTTAACTAAGTGCTGCTTTAATGCCTTACAATCACTTGCCAGATACAACAAAGTCGGACTTGGTTTGGTCATCAATAATTTCTAGGCAACGAATAGCATTAATTGGACCACTTTCAACTGTCACAGCGCTAAGGGACAGCGCAGTAGAGGAAGACCGCAACTCAGGTGGCGCACGTAAGATGAAGGGAACCTCAACCAACTTAGCGTGCGAAACTAGAGGCAGCTAGCTTAAAGATCGAGCTAGCTGGAGACGCTTGTTGGTTGAGGCCAAGGTCCACCCCGGACTGGAGCGCCACCTTAAGTAAGTAAGTAAGCGCTGATCAACGATTAGGAAAATGCTCCAGGGCTTAGGCAATCCAAAAGATTCAAGTGATACTCCTACAAGAAAACTCTTAACCTAGTGTCCTACCTTATCAGACCACATCAGTGCATCAATGCTTGACCGGCGACTACAGTAGAAAGCACTCATTTTCTGCAGTTCTGATGGCATCGACCTCGGTCGATGGAAGTTACTCAAACCAGTCAATTGAACCCAATGCTGCCTACTCTTCTGATGGCTTGGACAAATCAAGAAGTAGGAAGAGTATTTCGAACAGTCTTGCTAGCGGATGCACAAGGAGTGCGCCCTTCATCTTAAACACCCTCTACTCGTAGAATTGATTGCGCACGAAACAGATGCTATAACCAGGGAAGTTGCAGGGAAGTCCACTGGTAAGAAAATCACGGATCTCAAGAATTGAGAAAAGGAGATATCCCTTGTATAACAAAGGCCTGTTGGTACAACAGTATGATCATCGCTCCAAATGGTTGCTTTCAAGTGGAGGGCTATGATTTATGAAGTGGAGCTGTAATGGTGAAGTGCTCCTCGCAGTAAGTCGTTGATTGGATAAGCAAAACGGTGTTTAAAAAAAATCTCCCTCTCGTGGGGACCACTATTTTTGAGGTCCCCATGCTGAATTCCGCGGCAACTCTGGAAAACGTATAAACTACCAGAATTCCTCTATCGACAAGATCAAATGGTTAATTTGTGGTCACGAGGAGGGTAATAATCGGAAGAATAAGGACGGTTCTTCTCTCGTTGTGAGTATACTTAGATCAAAGTTCTGCCGTTACCCTCAGGTCCTGGTTCGACATGCGCTCTTATTTACATCTTGGACGGATTCAGTTCCCCTTCATTTCCAAGATTGAATAATGGTTGAAAGCCCAATGATATACATACATACACTCCTTATCAGCTCCTTATCCCTGTTGTGTGCGGGATGCATGGCTGTGGAATATGCGCTTCAGTCGTTAGATAATCCGACATTCTCATATTGAAAGTTCCTAAAGTTTCTAGCTAAAATAATTCTTGTTGCGAAGAATCAGGAAAATCAGTCTTCTCATTGCATATATCATGTTAGAATGTGTGAGTCTATTTTTAAGACATAAAACGTGTCTGCCTACACCTGAGTAAATAGCACTTATACCTACTCGTAATTTATAATCACTGCTGCAGAGTGGTTGGTGCCTTTCCTTAAAAACAAAACAAACTTTTCATATTCTAATTTCAGACAGGGAAGGACAACCCACCCGTCTTGCTTAATTCAAAGAAAAGGACCAGTATTCTGGAAAATTCAAGAGGTTACGTAAACAATTCTTGGAAAAGCTATAAATAAATTGTATCCCTGTTTCAGAGAAACACACCGCCTATGGTGAGTAACTGGTGGTTGCCATCCACTATTACTTCTTCTGTCCTTCAACGAATTTCCCAGTGCGCAATTTGGATTTATTTCTATAAATAATCTAGATACACCTTCTTCGTGTTTGTTTATCCATGTTGCCATTGTGACAGGCTTGATGTGTCTTCTCCTTCGTTCGATTTTATTATGGTTCATCAAAATCAGTTTATCAGTCAAAATGAATTCGCAAAAAACCAAACCAGAAAAATACCGTCAAACAAAGTTATTAGACATTCATCACATGTCAGCATAAAAAAGTAATTAAATGTCCTACCTAGGCGACACGATAGACTGTATTTTGCTATTTAGCCGTAAAAACCTTATTAAATAGTTTCCATTAGCATTTGGAGTGAGCCACGTGTTCTTGAAATCCGTGCTAAGTTATAATAAGGACACGAGCAGAAAAAAATACGCACAATTTTGACACACAAAAGGAGAGCAGAGTTGCCCCTTTTGAGGCTCCGGTCTGGCGGATGACTTTTGAAATCTCAAACCGCAGAAAAGTTTTTGAAATTTGGTTTGACGCCAAGGGATTTACTTCTTTTTAAGACAAATTCCTTTTTGTGCACTCGTCCTTAAAAAAAAAAGCCTCATTTGGACCAGACGACCAGAAGGGAAGCGAAAAACACCGGCTTCTCCGAAGGAAAATTAGAAACGGAGGAGGAACTAGAGATGTTACTACCGGAATGAGGATCGGATAAAAAGAACATGTCAACGGTTCAAAACTCGAAACGAAGCCTGAAAAGGCGAGTAAGGGAACATGGGGATAGAATCGAAGCTGCTAAGGATGCGGAACCACCATTTATGCTGACTTTATTAGGTTAAAGTGATTGCCAGCTGTTGCTAGCACACTTAGACCAGTGATAGGTCCATTGTAATTGCAGACTTTATTACGACAGCTACGATAATCCGAATCCCGCTGCCAGGCTGTTTGAACCATTCTATATGGACAATGGGAGCCAACTGGACGAAGCTATATCTTAATTTAAGTGTAATAAAGCGGTGTTTGTTGAAGGCCTAGTTGCCTAGCTGTTTAAAGATAACTTGGTAAGATGCATGTATCAATTCATCTCCAAAATTTGATTGAACGAAAGCATCTCCGACAAATGGAACTTCAGCATATATCCTCAGGAAAGGAGGGTTTCTAAACTGCGCCAAACTAGGTTTAGAGGCGGTTCCTCAACATCTTACAAGATCCTATCTGCCATCTTATGTGAGCTCATAAAGCCTTGTGTCATCAATCTAACTGGTCCCTGTCGGTGCAGCTAGTAAAGTCCATCCTCGACCAAATATTCTCACAACGGCAGGTCTTGAAAAATGTCCAGAAATTTCGAAGTGATACTCACCACCTTTTCATCGATCTTAAAGCCCCAAATGACAGCGCATTTATAGAGACGAGCTATACAGAATAATGTCTAGTCTCGTACGTCTGTGAAGGATATGAAGAATGAGCTCTGACCTTACTGAGATCTTCGATGTCAAAAAAAGTATCTAGATAAGGTGAGGTGTTGTCATTTGATTTCTTAACGTCGTCCTTGAAAGAATTGTACAGAACATGACCTCAACACTAGAGGCACAGTGTTTTAAAAGTTTGGACAATTATTCGCATCCGCTGACAATATTGACAAACGTAGGGTGATGGCAGTGAGTATTGTGACAGAAGCGGAAAAAATGGGTTAAAAAAGGGTCAACGAGGGCAAAGGAAAGTACAAAAAAGGGACACCCCATATCGACGTCTCGAACAGTACGTCATCCTGGACAGGTTGTTAGGGATTTTGGCTACCTACGCTCCGTTATAAACTCAGACAACGACACTACTGTTGGGACCAAGTTTGAAATAACTCTTGTCGATCGCTGTTTTTTTTGGTCGTAGAAGGCAATTGAGAACCGAAGACATTTCTAAAACCACGAAAGTGGCTCTTTACAAGAACCCGATTATCCCAGTCACGCTCTATGGCTTGGAGGCACGAACTTTGTCAAGAATGGATGCGGTTGCCCATCATAAATGATGAATGGAGGAAAAGATACAACGCCTATATCGATCTAGTTAGAAGAGTTCAGATACAACGACTAAGATGGCTGGGACATGTGAACCGAATTTACACTAGTGCTTTGGCCCGGAGAGTCTTCGAATCCAATCGGAGACACAGTAGGGGAAGACAGCCTCTCAGGTTGTGCTCGCACGTAAAAACGGACATCAACCAACTTTGCAAGTAAAAAGGACGTCAACTAACTTGGAACCAGATTTACACTGGCGCTCTGGACTGGACAGTTGTCGAATCCACCTGGAGGCACAATAGGGGAAGACAGCGTCACCGGTTGGCTGCGTAAGTAAAAAAGGATGTTAACCAACTTGGGATCCGAAACTTGAGGCAGCTAGATGATGATTGAGCTAACTGTAGCGCCATAATAAGTAAAAAGTAAATAGGTGAAAAGAAATCAGCAAAGTTCCTGGAAAATGTCACTACTCCTACTTGCTATTTGCCCTTGAAGCCGGATTCTGAAGCTTAGAGGGACGCTTCCAAATAACCTTATTCAAAATACATGTGGGAGAGGACATAATTTTCATTGAATATACATAAATCCAATTTCGCTTTTCAAAGGAAAGATTTTCAATTGAAAATTGATAGCAACTCAGTTAATTTTTTGGGTCGATAATGTAGTTCAACGGATGTTGGATGAGAAAGAATGGATAAATTTCCACAGAAATGGATAAGGATGGTTATAGAGGGGAAAATATGAAAGTCAAAACCGCAATTTCAACAGTAGTAGGAGCACAAGTTATCAAATTTCAAATTCATTTGTTCCATTTGAATAATTCTCTGGTTTCTCTAATCCTCCTGTGAAAGTCCTGGCTAAAGTTTCTTTGCGGATATGTAACACAATCGAATTCAATTTAGAAATTATATTTCAAACTGAAAACTAGTTTTGAAATTAATATCTTCGTATACAGTATTTTAATGGGCAATGGTGTTCAGTTAACAAATTAAAATTAAACTCTCCAAAGCAATTATATGAATTCGTAGAAAGTGTATCTATGTATCTATCGCACAGCTATTATGTAAAAATAACCATTTGTACACAAATGCAATGCATGTGCCGAGTTGTTATACATTTGCCACTCAATCGTTCAAAGTTTTCCATGCCGTGGCACATGAAGTAGGAAACAAACTTTTCACACACCACCAAAAGCGAAAAAAGGCACCCTCGGGGAGTTTTATCCAGCTACCCTCCCATAACGAGCCTGATTATAGATTTTTTTTTGCTTTCATATAGAATAAACGCTTGTGGAATCCTTAAGTTTTCTAGCGGAAAACTCTAATTTAAATAATATTTTCATGGCAAAATATTTGCAGGTGATGTTGTCGCGTGTCAAGGTTGACAGTATTGGCGCCATCTATAGTAAAAATGCCAAAGTAAAGTACAATATTGTTTTCTTTAGTGTTAACTTCTAGTAGGGTTGCACCATTTCTTTTTCTGTTCGTTTAATCTGCTTTCGTGAATAAATAAATAAAATTTGCATTCGAAATGAGGAACTCACATGAATGTTTGTGTAAAACTTTCCATTTCAAGTTAAGGATTTACTATGCATTTGTGTGCGTTTTCGTGTTAAAGAGTCTTGGTGGGTCATCTAATGATTTTTTTATTTCTCGTTTACATTGATATTCCGTGATATTTTGACATTTATACATTACTAGCTTTTGTTCGCGGCTTCGCCCACCTATATTTTGCGAAGCTACACTTTAATAACCAAAAGGAACCTATACTGTGACCCGAGGTACAGCCAGTATGTGTGCTAAATTTGAAATTAATTGGTTCCGTAGTTTTTGTGTTACAGAGGAACAAACCAACAAATGGACAACGCTTAACTTTTAGTAGAATTTCGCTGTGTATATGAATACATACCTACTTAGGTACCTATAACCCTAGAAGCTGAAAGAAAGCAGCTTAACATGTTAAAGAACTCCAAACTGGTTGGTCAGTTCGGTATGAACCTCCAACAAAACTGAACTCGTACTATTTTCCATGAAATATTAACTTCCAGCTATTGACGATCCTTCCTTTATTGGCATAGGCCTCATCCGAGTAACTCACTGAATCGGTTATAAGATCGAAACTCATGGTTGTCTGGTAGACAAAGCTATAAACCGTGATAATCTAACCAAGGTCCATCGATCGGATTGTTTGTGAATAAGCAAAGCACTTTGTAGGACACTCTTCTGTTTCATCTGACATTACTCCACATGCAGCCGTTCATGTTTTTCCTCGACCTGGAACTTGTGCATCCATTTTGCGAGGAACTACCTTGTAGCCCGATCCAGACGGGCTCTGGGTCGGATTAAGTTCTGTGCATTCCAAGTATCATGGACTTGTGAGGCAGTCTTTTTTCTTATGACCTTTTTCGCCGTATTGGAGCCTAGCTCTTGGTTCTTTCTGTCTGGTCCCTTGCACTTTGCCTGTTGGTGTCTGTAGCCGAAACACTTAAAGCAGCGTTGTTCTAAGTTCCACTCTGCAGTTAATCCACTCAAAACAAAAAATAAATTTTTCGAGATCTTCCTAGTTACCATCCCTGCTAGGTCATCCTGGGAAGAAGATAAGTCGATCTACTTCTATACCGACGGATTAAAATCAAAGGATTGGGTAGGTAGAGGAGTTTTCTCTGAGAAGCTCAATCTTAGACTCTCTTCCATCTTGCAAATCATTTAACATGTTCCAGGTGGAAATATTGGCTAAAGAAAAACGTGGTTTAACTAGAAAGTAAGGAGAATTTCTCCAGGATTCATGTGGTGTCACAATGCACCTATCACTGGTCTAAGTGTGTTAGCTTTAGCTGGCAGTCACTTCAACCTGTTTTGCGGGACAATGGACGATTACAAGGTCTGCTTGTCGTGACAATCGACACCTATAATGCTTCGATATATTAACTTTGCGTCTAAATAATTTTTACTAACGAGGGGAAAGTCTTGTAAAATGTTGTATAAATTAAGCGAATCTATTAAAGTTTTTTGTTCATTCAAACGAAAATTGCATGCATAAGCATAATGCAACGTGAACCAAAAGTTATTACCCAATTTAAAGCGTTTATAACTTTTGAATAATAACCAAATTAATTCGCTTTTGATGTTTATTTTAACATTTCAATTAAGAAGATGCAGCTGAACAGTGTTCAAATGAAATTTTAGTATTTTTATGACTTTTTGTTTTTATAGCCTGTGACCTTTTATATAAGTACCCTAACGCAAATGCATCCATAAATCATTTATTTGGTTTTGAATCATTAAGCACAGAATTTTAATTTTTTTTTATAGATTCTAATAACTCAAGGTGGGGTTTTGCCTTGTATAGAACTGATGCCAATGATTTGGTAAGATACGACTCAGAGATCGCTTGAAAATTTGTATTTGAGAAGATCGACTTGATGTTCCTCACAATGTTCTTCTTTTGTCCCGACATGTACTGGTTTTTTTGTCAAAAAAGATTCTCTCCACTCGGTCATCATTTGAAAATTCAGCTCACAGCTGCGCATCGGCTATTTATCCTTGTTCAGCTAAATCAAACGATAAACAATTCGTTGGGACTTGGCTGTTTACCACAGCTGTAGCATTCAGCCTAAACTTCCGCTTATCTGTTTATTAGAAATTGAATTGTACGGACGAAGTTAAGCAGCTTGGAGTCCCAAGTGGACCTTTATTTAAAGATGGATTCTAGACTTGGCTTACAGTCTGCAGTCATAAAACTACTCCTCACTGCGGGCTTAAAAAATATATCAGCATAAAAGTTCTCGAGAAACCCGAACAAATCGCTTCCATTCAAGCCTTTAACACGTTGACTGCCACATTTGAAGTCTTTGGCATTCAATTGCCATTCCCATTCATTTGCATTCATTTGAAGTCTTTTGCATTTATTTCCATTATTTGCTTCAGCAGAATTTAGATTAGTTTCTTCATGGATTTCTGATAAACTTCCAGAGAGTGAGGATCAGTGCTCAACAGTTTTGGAGGAGGTAGTTTGAAGTCTTACTCGCTTTTCTACGGAATCTACAGGTAGCGTTGTTTTCTAGGCTCAGCTTTTTAAGATGTGTGGGGCAACCTGTTGTGGCATAGTGTGTGATTTCTAGAGCTAGTTTAACACTTTCAGGACAACTTTTCTTTAGCAAAAATTGAAAATTAATGCAAATAACTGAAAATGAATGCAAATGAATAGGAATGGCAATTGAATGCAAAAGACTTCAAATGAATACAAATGAATGGAAATATTGATAGCCATTCATTGAATGCTCATTCATTGACTTCAAAATTAATAGTGATTTATGCTTATAAGTCATTCAAAAATTAAGTCAATGAATGAATTCATTTTGCATGAATTCAATTAGGTGCATTCAGTGAATGCATTCTTTTACGGCTCTGGTATCCAGTAAGTCACCAAAGCAGCTTAAAGTCCAAGAGACACTCCAATACTGAACGCGGGGAAAAAATGTAGTAGAAGCACTCTTCCCAACTCATCCTAAGCCTACATCTTTTCTTTGTCCGAGGGCCTATATCTTTTCTGTTCAACAACAGGACGTCACAATGTGCAGTGAAGAGGAGCTGAGGATTATGCAGATTACATACCCGTCATGATTACCACGAGAGATACTGAAGATGTACAGAGAAGACATAATCAAGTTATGGAACGCGTAAATGCCAGGGCGGGAGATCATAGTCTTAGTCTAGGGACGGAGAAGACTGAGGAGACGTATCCTTACGATTATTGAATTTCAAGTTGCCATAGATGTGATAAACAGTAAGAAGACAGTGAAGAATCTGGACATGGTTCAAGACCCAATGCTCACATTCTGGCAACAGATAAAGTCTACATTGACTGCATCACTCAGCAGATTAATGCTAAACAAAGACTTCTCGTGTCAATCACGCATACCATTCTCTGTGATTGAAACGCGGAGCACTCCGATGGGCAAACTCCTTCCGAACAGTGTCGGAATCAGCTATCCTCAGGAGTAACTCCCAGTGGAAACCGCAACAACAAGCAGCAGTAGCAAGGACTACGTAACAAAGTTCTTAACTGGACATGGTGTACCTCCATTAACTGGCAAAGTAAGGCGTTTCAGCGACTCCCCAGAATGAGACACAAGCCACACATTATTCAACTTCAGCAGTGATAGCGAACATCATTCCAGAAAATATTGTGAGACGGGTGACCTCGAGTAAGGACAGATGGAACGATATGTGCTCCTTTATTAAGTCGGTATTGAAAAATGCAAAAGAGAGAGAAAGACCAAAACAGGAGTCGAAACAAGGAAATGGATACTCTATTGAAACTAATAATTCAGTAGGGTTGTCGAAGGGACCAAAGTGAGAGGAGGAGTCTAACACATCAACTGGTGTCATATCAAAAGAAGTGGTATCTTCGGTCACACATACATAAGACGAAGTGGATCGGCTAAACTAGGAACTGACTTCTCTCAGCTGTCACCGGTGCGTTCGCGAGTATTGTGACAGAAGCAGCCAAAATGGGGCAAAACTAAGTATTTGCTGTCAACAAGAAGGGACACTCAACATCGACGAATCGGACAGAATGTCACTATAGACAGCTATAACTTGTTTACCTTGACTCTGCTATCACTTCTGAAAACGAGATCTCATCAGAAACCAAACGAAGAATAACTCTTGCCAATCGTTGTTTCTTTGGATTGAGAGGACAATTGAGTAGTACGGCTTTGTCCCGAAGAACTAAGTCAACTCTTTACGAGACCTTAATCATCCCAGTCCTGCTCTATGACGCTGAAGCATAGACTTTATCAAAGGCAGATGAAGATATCCTTTGGTCACTTCGAGCGAAAAATTCTTCGTAAGATATTCGGTCCCGTGTGCGTTGACGGATTCTGGAGGAGGAGGTTCGACGACGAATTATCAACATAGTCAAAAAACTACGCCTTGGTCGCTTAAGATGGCTAGGACATGTAGAGCACATGGACACCGGCCCGTAGAGTCTTCGAATCCAACCCGGAGGGACAATACAGCAGATGAAAACCTCGCCTAAGGTGACGCGCACAAATAGAAGGGGACCTCACCCAACTTGGAGTGTGTAACTGGAGGCGGTTAGCTAAGGACTAACTGGAGAAGCTTGTTGGTTGAAGCTCAGGTTCACCTCGAACTGAAGCGCCACCTAAGTAAGTAAGTAAGAGTTCTGTCAGCTTCCTCATATTAAAAACCCCTAATTCCGGGTTCAAGTTCACCATCTAGTTCATTTTTCTTTTATAATTCCCAGATGGTGTTGCAATATCGAGATATTCCGACCTGCTTAAGCTAGAATTCAACTCCATTTCCATTTAACAAGAAAGCAAAACTCCTAAAATTGGCAAAAGCTTGTAATGAAATACCACTATAGACAAACGACATATTAGTGGATCCTGACAATGTTCCCGAGCAGAGGGTCTTTGAAAAGTAGCTTAACATCATTTTTGTACCTCTCCTACAAACTCACTTAGCAAAGAAAACAAATGAGCTGTCAAAACGAACTAAACTTCTATAACCTGTCAAACAACATAACTCTGTCAACAACTTGCTGTAATTACAAATTGCCCAATAAATCATTTGACACATTTTCCTTTATCATATCCAGACGCTGTCAAACGCACAAATTAAGTCAAAATATAGCAAAATGTTATCTGCCTTCAGCTTTCACGTATCACATTACTTAAATGTCATAATTTAATAAAAAAAAAAAAATATATGAAGAACGGTGTACAAAACGTGTCCTTGCCTTCGCTAACATATCGAAAGGTCCCCCTTCAGCCATCAATGTCGCATACAAAATCCATTTACATTTTGAAATCCTCGACAAAAAAAAAAGCACAAAATGATGAAAAAGCAAAATAAACGAAAGTCTACATCCAAGGACAATACGGAACAACGTGTACGACAACGAAACATTCACTTCATATGAAAGGATCGCTAAATGAAAAAGGAAAAAATATTGAAATTGAATTTTCTTCCTGTTGCGGATTATTGCTGTTTCCATTTTTTCAAAAAAAGGAGTTTGCATATATATCCTTTCAATACTTTAAACAACTGTTTTATATAATGATGACCTTGTCACAATGGATAAAGATGGTGATGAAACAAATCGATGAAGGGTGCAGTTAAGTGGACTTACCTTTAATGATTCCGGTAGATATCTTTCCAAATACTCCAAAATTTCTGGAAGCTCAGATTCTTGCACCAAACGGAAGTGTTTACCTTCAGGAATGATTTCCATTTCTACAAAAAAAAAAAAAAAAGAAGAAAGAAACGAAGTAAGCAATTTGATAAAGTCTTGACAGAAATAAGTTTAATTGTTTCAAGAGAAATACATAAAAATGTGTACGTCCTTAAACATCTATTTGACAAATCATAAAGCATTACGACGACCCGACGTTGCCCAAAGATGTCCGGTGTAATTTAAAATGTAATTGGAAGCTGTGTAACAATTCATTGTTGGCCCACGAAGAATCACTGCCTCTGTAATTGCTGTCAGAAGCAGATGACCTTAACCTTTAATTAAAGAATCTGGCCCGTGCTAGACTTTGCCTATTCTTCGTACATCCTCTGTGGAGTTCTCTTTCGATTCTTTCCTGAGCTTCTTTCTTATCCCCGTGTCGTTAAATGAATTGTCCTGAGCCAGTTTTTCTTCAAGGAAAACGACACGAATTGTCATTTATTTCCAAACAACTCACTCATCTGAACGTCTGAACACCGACATCCCAGACAGAACGTCACCCTAGACAGATATATGAAACTTTGTCCACCTTGGCTTCGCTATTAACTTAGACAAGCCAGCTCTTGCCAATCGCTGTTTTTTTACACTTAGAAAGCAAGAGAGGTAGTAAAGCCTTCTCTCGGACTAAAAAGGTGGCACTGTTCAAGTCCCTGATTATCCCAGTCCTGCTCTATGGCGGAGGCATGAACTCTGTAAAGAATTGTGAGGTTGCCTTTGGTTGATTTGAGAGAAAATGATTCAAGAGGTCTATAGTCTCATCTGTTTAGATGGAGGGTGAAGGAGGAGATACAATGACGATCTGTATAACCTGGGTTTCGACATACCAGCGCTTCGGATCGGATTCTTCAAATCCACCCTGGTGATGGATAAGAGAAAGAAAATGACTCAGGTTTTGCGTTTATTGAAAGGGACCTAAACCAATTTGGCGTGCGAAACTGAAGGCAGCTAGCTGAAGACCGAACTGATATTTGGGCTCCTAATCCAACCCGGATTTTAGCGCCATCGCAAGTAAATAAGAACCGATTTTCATGCTTCAAAGTATTTCTTTTTTGGGACGTTTAAGTGGACTTTCAGTAAAAGACAGCTGTGGCCCGTTTAAAATCCTATGGAGTCCGCAGTTTGGGGATGTTGAAGAATGTAGCGGTGTTAACAAATTGTAAGCCCAGCAAGAACAGAAGAATTTGACAGCCTATGGGCACGTTTTAAATATCTAAGCTTCGAACCAAATTATGTTGAGCTAGGTTTTTAGTTTAAAATGTTTGAGTTACAGGTTTCTGTCAAAGTTTTAGTTAAGTACCTGCTAGTGATTTGCCTCTTGAATATTTCAAAGTCGCCAACTGTTGTTAAGAAGGCCAACGTCCCTGAGATTCGACGGCATCAGCGTTTTAAAGGCTGTGAAACAGAGTAAATTTACCAGTCCAGGGTTATAATCCAGAGGCCATCTAATGATGGAGTTAAATTCTTGGATCAGCTCTTGAGTGCCACAAACAACAGAGAAGGCTTCCACAGTTGAAGCAAAAGCCTTAGACATGGGGCACATGCCGATTTTGCCACGAAGATTAAAAAACTGTCCACCGTAGCTGAATGCAAACTCAATTCACCTTTTGAAGTCGAAAGCTTTACTTCAAGGACAAGGATTGTTTATTGAATGAATCCTGATTGGAATGAGTTTTATTTAAAGACTTAACTGTAGGTTATAGTCTTGTTAGTCTAAGACCCGAATAGTCTTGTAATTTAATATTTTCAGCGAAAAGTTTAGAAATACTTTCTTGTAAGTCACACTGTTGTTTCATAATCAAATGCAAATGTTTACGATTTGAGTACAAGGATTATTGGAACGTAAATTCCGTTATAGCAGTTACATTTGTAATGTCTGTTCGGACAGCAAATGTAATTTTATTTTTTTGTGTGTAAATAAATCACAACCGAAATTGCGATGTTGTTTGTGTATACATACTCGTAGGGTACATTAATATTGATCGACTGCTTGTGACAGAGAGAACTCATGAATGTAAGTACCTTTGGGGGCCATCGAGAGTTGTGACTAACCCTCTTTCGTCTGACGACTTGCTTTGAATTTTTCCAGTTATGTATGTGTTGAGCAGCACATTTCTACACCTTCTATTGGATCAGAGTATTTGTTAGCCCGAGAAGACAACATTAGGGTTTAGCATCTTTCATTGTACATCGAGACCAGGATATACGTTCTTTTTTTTTGGGGATTCATCTCATATTCTCCAATGGAATCAAGACAAACAAGGCGAACTGGACTCCGTATGAGAAGTCCACTGTAAGTGATTAGTGGAAGCATAGAGTGTCTTCAATAAAAGTCGGATTTTCAGGAAAATACACGTCACTTATCCTATCGAAACAGAAGTCAGGAGAGTGGTATTCGTCACTATGACATTTGTATTGTATTCAGGTCCATCTGATGGTCAACGAGTACATACGTCTGGAGAGTACATTATATTGTGGACACTCACTGCTCTTGTAGCGAGTAAATATTGTCAATATTGAAGTTCTTCCTAAGCCCTTTCAACTTTATCATCCTCGAGTGCACCGAATGGAACAATGATGGTTTAATCACTAGTTATTCCCAAATCCGTACGGCACACTGACGGATTTAAACGATAAACGAAGCTGGCGCAGGTGTCTAGAGCCCGAACTTGAAGCAAACCGTCTCTCTTAACTGATCTACTTCCGTTTTTCAGGCAAAAGTTGGTATCATTTATGTAATCACAAGCTAAGTATGAACTGTCGAACGGATTCGACTTCAATTGCCATCTTTTTTGACAGCCAGACTGATTGCATTTCTGAGCTGCTATCTTTAAGACTCAAGTCTTGTCTGAAGCTGTGTAAACACACTCAAGCAGCTAACTATTCACAAGAAAACTGAGTTCCCGGACACAAGGGCATTGAAGGCAAAGAGATTGTCGATGAATTAGCTAGACAATACCTATGCTTAGGTCCACTCCCCTTCTGCGGCTTATCCATCGGCAACATTAAGTTAAAGCTTAACTTATGGGAGTACCCAGAGAAGTTATCAAAGTGGAGCTCAACTACTGGGTTTTGTCACTCTGAGAAGCACACTAACCCCTAAAATAGTAAAAGAAGTCAAGGAATTCTCGAACTAAACAAGAGTTATGATCCAACTTCTGACGGACTTCCTCACCGGACATTCTTCACTTAATAACTACACATCTCAATAAGTTGGGCATAAATCCTAAAGATTCGTGGCGTCTTAACTTGGAATATCAAAAAACTGCGGACCATACCTTATCCACATGTCCTGCCATACCTCCAAGTAGACAAAAATACTCATTCCCCCAGAAACATTCAACCACTTATTCGCAAGCACGGTCTTTAGGTTTCTCTAAACCTTGATCTTGCTAAGGATCACTTCATTCTCCACTTTAGCGAAACCTTACTCGGCAAAAATCTTCTAGGTCGCAATTTTTTTTCTGATCTCCGCCAGCTGGGAAGAGCTGGGACCTTAATTTTGGTTTCTCAGAATAGCTGCTTTCTAGCTCGTTTTACAAAGGGCCTCTTAGAGTGATGAAAACCCTCTTTTTCTTAAGCTTATCAGTTCCTTTGTCCTGCTCCTCTTCTTCGTGTGTCGATATCTGGTAGTAATAAGCCTTTTGGTGGGTTGATTTTAGCCTTTCTGAGACTTACTTGGACCTATAGCGGGTCCATTGCACCAATAAAAATTATCCATAGGAGCCCATATGAAGACAACTGGGAATCACCTAGAAAGAAAGTTTTCTAAAATTGGGAATTTCGAAGTACTCCAGCCCACAAAAGAAGCGTCCGCCGAGGGTATTCAGTTCTGGAGGTAATTGCAGAGCTGTCACGGAGCAAGTGTCATACGGATTCTGATTCCTTTTTGTCCATACAGCTTCTATCTACAGAAGTCGTTGTAACATAGCTTAAGTCGTTTTGACTTTTTCTTAGTCTTCTCAACCTTTCAATAGCCTTTTCCTACTATTTACGAAGTACAGGATATATATGACAGGTTAGAGCAAAGTTGAACCTAGCGTCTGCTCAAGTGAACGTACTTCGGTGGCGCTACAGTTTGGGATGAAGCTGGACCTACACCACGAAGCCTCTCCAGTTGGCCCGGTCCTTAGCGTTTTGCCTCCAGTTGCTCTCTCCAAGTGAAGTGAAGTCAGAGCTGTTAAAACTCTGCAAGTGACGTTTGAATGAGATATATAACCATTGATGCGGTGGTCCTATAAAGGGCAGTAGGGCGCAACAGATACATTGACGAATGGGAAAAGGGGTGAACATGTCTACAAGGAAGAGTGTCTGGGCGCGTCATAGGCACTGTGTGATACGCAGTCTTGATACAGTCTCCGATGACTGCCACTGATGATACAGGGACGAGACAATTTTATCCGTCGGTGACTTATTTTACGAATGTCTACCTCGGACTTAGCCTAAAGGTTTTTACATTTCCAATGGCGGATGGAACCCGGAGAGCCTTCTACTATTTTATGGTGAGAATGGACCCAATTGTTGGTCTAAAGAACCAATGATTGATGTCACAAAGCACCCATCTACTTACCGAGGCTTCCATAGTCTATTGCGTGCCAGAACTGCTCCATTACGTCTTTAATTGTCGTTATAAAGCCGATGCTGGGACAGTGCCTTGACGGTTAGAAAAAAAAATTCCAAAATTCCCGAAAGGAACGTGCATAGGGCATCATGTGATTCTCTTGAGATGAATTGGATTTTCTCTCCTTGGATTTGAATTTTTTTATACATCCATTAGGACCAACAAATTAACCTTGAAAATAAGGCAAACAGTGATTTCGCCTTCATTTTATGATTTATGCATTAAGAGTAGCCTTCGAAATGACATGGACAACAGAACAGGGATAACAATAAAACAGCTCCTCGCTGTACGTACTTTCTGTCTTACGCCTCCGCCCAGGCCATCGGAAGGTCATTATTCAGTTGAAGTGGCCTGGAGCAGATGTACCGTAATCATATTTCCTGGTTCTATCCGCACCAACGGTCTCTCTCTGAAGAAGCAATATGAAAATTAATTTTTAAGGGTATGCGCGCATTGCAGTAAAAGGCTCTCGGTTTTCTTTTTCTTTTCTTTTTTGGGATTTAAATTCGATTCGTTATAAATGAGTTTGTTTATGAGTGTGTGTGTGTGTGTATTTTCACGGGCCGTTGGCTAGCTGATTTGAATCTTTTGATTTTGCATATTGAAATGGACGGCTTGCATAAAGGTCAAGTGGGCAATGGTTTGGTTCGGGTTTCAGAACTGTGATGACCTGGTGTACGTTCTACCATAATGATGCGGAAATCTAATCATTAGTGATAACTGTGTGTGATTAGATTGCGAAAGCGCTTGAGTTATATGGTTTCTAGCTTTAGGATCATAAAATTATATCTAGCGATCGTAGGGGCATTGAAGAGCAACATATAAAGAGCTCGTGCTTAACAGAGTTGTAAAAAATATTTGTCGGTTTCCTATCTTAACAACAAAAGTATGACGAACGTGTGGCAAGAAAAGCGAGCGAGAGCTTCAGTGATAAGGAGCTTACGTTAGAGGCAATTGACCCATGAGCTCGAAATATCGGCCACCTAATACCGTCGCCGTGGCTTAGTGGTTAGTGCGTTGGACTGCTAAGCGAGAGACACAGGTTCGATTCTCAAAAACCACCAAACGTTTTTTCGCGGCACCACCTCTTCGCAGGCATGACAAACCTGCAAGAGTACAATCTGTCATGAAAAGCTTCTCAATTCGCCGTTTGGAGTCGGCATTAAAACTGTAGGTCCTTTCCATTCGTGCGAAGAATATAACACGCACAACATGGATGGTTGTGAGAAGCTAGGCCCCGACTTTCTATGAGCTTGTCGTGCCAAATATACATGCATACATACTCCCGAGCTGAAGATCCAGTGGGATCAGGCTTAGTATGATTTCTAGTGCTGCCGTTTCTGCTAACTTGAAATTGAAGGACTACCCCAATGTTGGAATGGGTCTTAAAACCGCTGTATATAGTTAGCATATACTACATGCAGCTTGTAACACCAGGTTTGCTAAAAAGTCTGTTTGCCAGTACGAAGGCAAAACTAAGTATTTGATGTCAACAAGAAGGGTCACTCAACATCGATAGATCGGATGGAACACCACAATAGACATCTATAACTTTAAGATAGTAAGGAACTTTGGCTTCCTCGACCCTGCTATCTTATCAGAAATCAAACGAAGAACAACTTTTGCTCCATCACTGTTTCCTTGGACTAAAGAGGCAATTGAATAGAAAGGTCCTGCGGATTGGTCGTTTGGGATGGCTAGGACACTAAGTGTGAATGGACTTCAAAGGGGAGCAGACTAACTCCGCAAGAGAGACATCAAACGTTGAGCCACATCTCGCTAGAGCGTCGGCTGTAGCCGGGAACCTAGAGGAGACTGATAAAGATTCCTATGTGGTTTTTGGTAATGAAGCTGAGGCTTAGTATCTTGCAGGTCTCTCTAATCGCTAGTACCTCCACATGCAATACACTCTAAGAGTCTAAATGGCTGTTGTTCTGCTGAGAAGGCACCTGCTCCAACGCCGCCTTCCATCTTTGAGCCAAAAGGCAAAAGTCGATACTTGATATTTCGATTTTCCTGTCCCGGAAATTGACAGTTGTAGTCGAAGCAAAGAGGCCACTACTGTGACTATATGGTTTCGCGAACCCTTATCCAGATAGTCTTGGTCTAATTGCATGAAACGATGCTTTGATGTGTCGGTCCAGGGGCACAGGATGTTAAGGAGGACGTTGAGAACTTCTGTCGCACTTGATCGTAGCACTCCTGTTTTTTGGACTCTGCTAAGTTTTTTGTTTTAATGTTGTAAGGACACTCATTTTTATTACTTTGTGTGTGTAGATTATGTACATACATCAAAAACCACTTTCAAGTGACTGCCATCTATGTTCCCATTGTTTTTAATTGCATATTATTAATTTATGCTGTCCATGCAGTTCACGAGCCACCAATTAAAATCATCCTCCTTGTCCTTGGCGTCTACGCCCTCTCATTAAGTTCAGAGTTAGTTGCTTGTAACAATTTCCTGTATGAATGTGTGCCGAAGGTTGGATAGATGTAGTTCAATACAAATTGATTTCTATTTATGTCGGCTAATTGGCAAGTGCTTTATTAGTTGAAGATTGACTTTTGTTATATTACCGACAATTCATATAGTAAATGTGTTAATTAAAACTGGTAGAGTTATTGGTTTGCAGCATCCTTGTTATGTTGATCCCAACAGCAATGACAACATTTTTATTTGAAGGACACTTAAATGGGTGAGGGTTAGATTGAGAAAATTAAAGTAAGGACTGGTATTATATAATTGCAGTTGCAAAACAACAGCAAAACATTTCTAAGGATTCCTTACACATACAGCTCGGTGGCATGAGAAGAAAGCATGTCTTCCTTCCATTGTACATGAGAACAATAAACAAGAACGCTGCTTTTCATTAGTAATGAAACACAAGTCTTAAATTCACAGCCAACAGTGTTTTTGAGTTTTTTTATGCTCAATTAGGAGCAGTAGCTAATGTTTCTCTAAGGTTGGATAAACTAGAAGAAAATTTAATGTACAGACGTCCTATGAGCAGAGAAGAGACACGAAAAGCTTATGCTCAGACGAAAAAAAGGAGAGAGTATGAGAAACGTGCACAGCACGAAAGGGATCCGGATTTTCTTTGAAAAGGTAAGGAGAGCCTGCAAGAACAACGCCTGAAACCCTACAACAAGCTTTAGGCCTGAAGAATCGACGACTGACTGAATCTTCAATTTACTCCAAATCCTGGAGATGAATCAAGAGTTCCAGATCGATACCATCTATTTATCGATGATAGTGTGAATGGAGATGAGGTATTTTGTGAACGATGACGATGAAGAACGCTCGTTCCTCCGTTGAGATCGGAAACGATACCACTGAGACCTTTAATACCATTAGAGGTTTAAGATAGGGCGGGGCCAGTCTCACAGCTTCTTCAAACTGGTACTGGAGAAAATAGTGCAAAATTCACAGATCAACGATAGGTATAGGTGGCGCTTTAGTAGAATCCAATTAGACCTGCCATGCGTCGTTTTGAAACTAGAACTCATGTAACCTGGTTGCGGATATATGACAGCTCAACATCAGTAGAATGAAGCGAGTAGTCACTGGCATCTTCGCAAACATTGAATCAGAAATGGGTCTCGATCTAAACGAGGATAAAACAGATTACATGGTGTCTACGAACAGCAAAACATAATACCGACATCTCAGACAGAAAGTGACGATGGACAGATATGACTTCGAGGCAGTGAAGGACTTCGTCTACCCAGGTTCTGTATTAATTCTGCCAACGACATCAGCGTGGAGATTCAACGTAGAATAAAAGTCTTCAGTCACTTTTACTGTAGCCTTGGGGAGAACCATTCCCATCCTCTTGTAGCATGGACCTAATTGGTTGTTTATGAAGGCTGAGATAGCTCGTAACTTAGGCAACGATTGGGCCCATTGTAGTTCCCGTCAGATGATTGTTCGAAAAAACTTTTGCTTAGTTAAAGGGGGATGTATGGGGGGCTGGTTTGGTGGTGGAGTAGTTATAGAGTTACTATTGCTGCTGTGTGAGGTCGGGAAGATTTTGATATCACCGATCACTTTGCTGCCTTGTTGCTGCATCCACATAAATACCTGTACTCGTTGGCGTAGGTAGGTAGGTAGAGGTGGCGGTTTAGCATAAAACCCAAGTAGCACTAGATGTGCCTTTTTGTTAGCACGACTCGTGTGACCTGGTTGGTGATGTGTGTTGTTGAGGATGTGAGATAGATCCAGATTGTGGAGTTAAGAAAGCGGATTAGATCTCATACTCCAGTTTAGTGTGCTCAGTCGGACTCTTGCTACAGACCCTTTGCAGAGGAAATGGGAGAGAATTTCCTTCTCATTTTCGTTCCCGCAACTGCGGCCATTCCCCGTGATTATGGCGATATCTGGTTGAGTTCTGTTTAGGAGACCGTTTGTTCTGGTCTTATCGTAGGTCGGCCATATCTTCCTTGATATGGCACAGTTGGTTTGCCCCCTCTATTGGAAGTTGACCTTCTGCAGGAAGTGTGAGTTCGTTTGTCCTTCAATCGCTCCTGGCGGGTTACGCCCTGCCTGGCGAGTACATCTGCACGCTCGTTTCCTTTTATGTCACTGTGCCCTAGAATACAACGCAGTGTGACTCTGAAGCATTCGCCCAAGCGTGTAAGCTTGTTCTGGCACTCCTGCACCAGTTTGGAGGGTAAAGTAGCCGAGTCAATAGCTTTAATAGCGACTTAGCTATCTGTGAGGATAGCAATATTTTGTTTGTGCGTTGTGTCACTCCCGAGTTGCGTGCAAGCCTCTCGGATTGCCAGTAGTTCCGCCTGCAAAACGCTGGCAAAATCCAACAAAAGGTACGATATTGATATTTTCAGTGATTCCGAGTAGACACCGGCCCCCATACCACAGTTTATCTTTGATTCGTCGTTGTAGATGACCGTGTCGAGGTTCTTTGCTACTTCAACTTTCCTCCACTGAGCTCTGGTAGGAAATCCTACTCGTTGGCGTAGTCTTGCAGTAGTTGAGCAATAACAGTCCGAGAAGTTTTTGCAGATAGCAGTGTTACCTAGTCCAATTCCGTGTCCGTTCCTATTGAGATTTAAGTGCCCTGTAAGAAGTCCAACCATTGATCTCAGTTGTGTGAATATTACTTGATTTGGCAATGCCACTCTGCATGACATTAAGTTCATAGTATCAACTTCGTCAAGATCGGATGAATTTTTGGATTTTTTTTTGTAGAGAAAAGTTTACGTTCGACTTATGGTCCCATATGCGTTGATGGTCTGTGGAGAAGACGATTTAACCCAGAACTATACGAGCTGTACAGTGATACCGACGTGGTAAAAAAAGGTACGTGAACAGTGCTCCAGCTCGAAGAATCTTTGATTTCACCACTGAGGGACTCAGCAATTCATTTCCAATGGCGTGCGCAACCAGAGGGTGACCTCATCTAACTCGAGTCGGCGTATGCAACAAAAGGCTTGTTGGTTAAAGCCCTGGTTCACCCCGAACTGTAGTTTATTCTTTAATATTACGTTTCGATCCTTAAAACCACTCAACATTTTTTCGCGGCTTCACCTCTTCGCAGGGATGACAAACCTGCAAGAGTATTATCTGTTATAAAAAAGCTTCCTAATCTGCCGTTCGGAGTCGGCAATAAAACTGTTCCTTCCATTCGTGAATGTGAGGAACTAGGCCTTGGCTGTCGCTCCAAATATTTGTTTGTTTGTATTACGTTTTCCCTAAAGTCAAATGCCTTTTTGTTTGGAGACATCTCTATCTATTTCTTTGACAAAAGTTTCCCAGAGAAATGACGAATTCCACTCTCCATACAGATTTCAGATTAATAAGTACCATAAGTGCTGCCAAATACATAACTACACATGTACATACATATGCTTAAGATGATAACAATTAATTAATAGTCCCACATGGTATTCATGGGAAAGAATTATACATGCAAACAAATCTCATTCCTTTTAATTAGTCTACAACCTCCTTCATGGTACTCTCACCATTTATCTTCTCCTTTTTGTCCTTTTTTTTTTCTTTATCTCCACACACTTACATATGTTAGTGAACATTGAAATTCATTGCATGACACATAGAATTATTTAACAGAAGTGATTTCACCTTCTTTGCTCTCAAGAGTCCATACATACATACATACACATGTACTTCGTATGAAATCCTTTTATATCAATTGGCTGGTAAAAATTTACGAGTATCTAACTTCTGCGGCAGTGGTGATTCATTTCGAAATCTGTGAAGAAATCAATAATTTTGCGTTTGGCAATTCTACTGCATGTACTTGTGTTAGTAAATAACTGTGTGCTCTCCCATGCGCTAGTTTTTCAGCAAAGATCCTTTATTTTTTGCACGCGAATGGATGTTTGTAGAAATCTTAATGAGTTGGACTGCGCTCATGAATGCACAATGCAAACGGAATGAATACGAACAAGGGATAGAACTTGTTTTTAGGAAAAAAAAAAGGAAACGGTAAAAAAGGATTTTCATGGGGGTAAGGTAATTACAGTTTTTTATAGAATTTGAAGGAGAAAATACTTCGAATGAGATACAAAAAGTGGACAATGAAATTAAATTTAGAAAAAAAGTCTGAAAAAATGTCCTTGATGTCAGAAGAAATGAACAAGATTACATAAAAATTAAAGTAATTTATATTTTATAAAACGATTTGCGTTTGACGGGGGTTCGGTTAGGTAAGAGTGGAAGCCAGCATGCGCCAGCACACTTAGATCAAAAGAGGTCCATTGAGATATCAAAATCCCGGAGGGAATTCCCCAACCAACACATCGAACCACTTGGAGCTTTGAATGAAGCATAGGTTGCAATTAACATTTATGTATGCCAGAGTGTAGTGGGTGTTGGAGTAAAATGCTCCCAAATGGAGTTTCCCTTTGAGGAAGAGGGGAGAATACGTGCAGGAGGATACTCTCCTTCCCTACAGCTCATATAGAAATGATTTGCATGTGGTTTGCCTTAAGGACAGTCTTCGATGATGATACCAAGTGTTGTACTGATGTCTACTAAACGAGATCAAGCTTTTAGAAAGATTCAGATCCAGCTTGGTCATGTTTTTTTTTTTAAATTTAGAAAATACTGTATTTCTTAAAAATTATGGAATATAAAACAAAAATCTTACCACGTTCAATACGCATCTTGCTTAGGATTTTTTTTTTTTATGAGCTCTGATTTTGTATGTAGTGTGTGTCAAATAAAAAATTCTGGAAAAATAAAAAAATAAAAATGAATTTTGTACAAAATGAAATGTTAAATGAAAAAAAAATAAAAAATAAAAATAAACGTTTGGTTTTATGATATTTTTTATTTAAAAAAAAAAAAAAACACACTATGGTTGTCACTTAGTCTATGTCTTTTGAGACCGGAAACAGAAGTTTTGTTGACTTAAAATTTAACGTCCAGTGAATACTGTAACAACGGATCTATTTATTCAAAATGTTCTTTAATTTTTACCAATGGAAACCTTTACCTTCATTTACCCACAAATATCAGATCCAAAATATCAGGAGATAGTCTAATTTACTAAAATTCTTTGAAACCGTCTTTGAAGCTAGCAAAAGATTTATATTCAATTCTCTGAAATCCAAAACATGCTTGGGCTTAGGCTCGAATTCTAGAAGTTCAGTTTTTTCCAGGGCATCCTTTTTAATAAGAATGACAAACCTCCTAAAAAAAACTTTGATGTAGGTATCTTAAAAATTGTTCCAATCTGAAAGACCCTTTTGAATTTTTAGGTCTATCTTTCAATAGCAACTTCATTTGGATCATTGTAGGGGCTGAAAAAACGTTTTCTTAGAACGTATACTATAAAAGTTTGAACGACTTTCTGACACTTAAGCTTACGGTTTCCAACAGAAACTCTGGAAGACTTTCTTCCACGGTACATAAGAGCTAGAAAGTAGCGCCTTAATTTGCCAAACTAATCTAACTTTTAGGGCATATAAGGATCCTTAACAAGCTCTTCTCTCTCTTCTCTTAAGCAGCGATGCGAGTGATGTGTTTTCAAAATTGTAACCACAAAACGACCTGAATATGATAACGAACGACTTCGTCTTGTCACTCAGTTCTCCTGGGACAATCGATGTTTATCTTCCAACGAGAGGTCTGTCTACACCGTAAAACTATACGCTACAGAATGCATCAGACAGTTTGAAGATTTTCCCGACCGTCAAGTTGCAATAAGAGCCTTTTTTTAAAGTAAGGTCTAAACTTGCTTTAAAATTAATTGGGTTCCCGGTCATAAGTTAGTCGTTAGTCCTGGTTTCCAATCATCTTTCATGATTGCATTGTGGCTTGTCCATAACTTACATTAAATCCTGGGAACAACTAGAAATGAAACGCAACGCAGCATCTTAAAAAAAAGAAGAAATACTTAGCGCGACAGCTCATAGAGAACCAAGACCTTCTTACTGATTTACTTATCAGGCTAGTGACCTTGCCTGATCCTTAAACCAGAGGTTCGGTCTTGCTTTCTTCGTGAACCATGTGGCTGGGATTCAAAGACTCTCTCTGCTGGAGTATTTTCGTCCATTCGCTCGATATGGCCGACTCAATGCAGATGACGGAATTTTCCCTTTCGAACTACATACACATCTTTATACAGCTCGTAGAGTTCGCGGCTATACATATCTTCTCCCCCATTCGCCCTTCTCACAGGCAGGGCTAAGACCTAGCTGCTCGTAATAATTTATGTTGTGCATATATTTTAAGCACAAATTGAAAGAACCAACAGTTCTTATTGCCGACTCTGATCAATCTTTCAATCTTTTAGGCCTAACGCACTAATCACTGAGCTACTGAGCCACGGCGACACAACACCTCTGTCATTCCAAACACTGCATGCACTTTTTTAACAACCAGATCTAAGGAAAAGACATAAGCCTCATGGCAAATTTCCCGAGAAGACACTTTTTTATCGACCAAGAAACTGCTGCTCTAATCTTGTGCAAGCTTAAAGATAGCGCAGACTCCTTGGTTTGTACTTGTACTCAAGTAAATAAGCCAAAAAGTTTGAAAAGAAAAACAGGCGTCCAAAGACTTTGAGAAGCCAGAAACATATGAAGCCGGTTCATACTTTGGTTCATGAATATCGACATACAACATGGTACGTTCCTTAGAAACGCCTCGAACAAGCTCGGAGCATAATTGAATAAAAAAAAGACTTGTAATTACAGAACTTACACCTACATATAAGAATTAGCTAGTTCAACTCCTGATGTAGTGTCCTGGAACGACAAAATTTTGACAGAATTTCACGGTTACATCTTACCACATCTTCCAATCAATTATTATCTGTGATCTATTAAAAAGAATTGACATACAGACGTCACCAAGGAAATTAGATTTAACCCTTTTGAATTATATCCTCTGGGGATATCTCCTCGACACAAAGTCGACATGAAATGAATAATTTTCATCAAGAAAATGCTAATATCCCTTGAGCCATGTGCCAACGTATCATTTAAAATCTAAATACCAGGATGGAGGAATGCCAACGCTGCTGGGGAAACTCATCATCTCAATAATTTTATTTTTAAAACTTAATTTCCATGAACAGTTTTAAGTTAAAAATACATTTTCACTTCAACATCACAAGTAGTCTTACACTTAACAAACTATTAACTATTGACAAATCCGTCCACTTACTGACAGATATGAACTTACGTTACTGTCAAACAGCTTCGACTTGATTGACAGTCGATATGGAAAGAGGTCTATTGTAATAGGGAACTCAAATTTGCTTAGTTTCCTAAAACCGTACTATCATCACCTTTTCTATAATGATTCCATTGATAAAGTGAATAGGTTATTTTTATAGATAATCCCTACGTATGTAATGATAAATATTGATGGCAGGTTAATGGCATTATTGTTTATTTGCACTTCATTACATGACAGCAATTGTCTTTTTTTTTATAATGTGGCCTTGGATTTTGCTCAATAAACATGAGCGGATTTGGTTTGTATTAGCTAGGGTGACAAACTTTTGCAACGTTATTCTATTTTGAATAATGGGCGTTTGGACTGGTCAAACCTAAAGCCACTTACAAAAATCCAGCGATAAGCATGCATCAGCACAACTAGCACCATAAGAACCAAGCCGGAAGCCGATAGTTTCACTCATACTGCTCGATCCACACACTAAAGAAATATGCATCAAAGAGCTCCATACGCTTTGAACCATTCAACTTCTAGAAGAAGGGTTTGGTAGGTTGGCAAAGTAGAAAACAAAAAAGGATTACTTAACGTCACATCTCATACCCTTACTACGACCTGAACTGTCAAACACTCTTCCATCAGGAGAAAGTTGGGATAAAATAAAGGTCATTAAGCCCGATAATATTTTTTTTTTCACAGATGGTGGGCTCCGAAGATCATATGTTAGCCTGACGGAGAGCTGTGACTTAGGTTTGAAAGACGCTACCGTGGTGAATGTCAGGATCTTACGAAATGACTCCAGCACTGTTTTTAGAGCCGTCAGTAAAGCTTGAGATAGATTTTGTATTTGTAGCTTATATCCTACATGGATGTGGGGGTTTCAGCCTTAGATGCACGTTAGTGGCTTTCTACGACCTGAGTCAGGTTGTTTATCTTAGCGTGGATCTTGATATAACGATCTTCAGGTTTCATTGGTCCAAAATGTCGAAGCCAACTAATATAGGGTCTTGCATTAAGAGCACCGAGCTTTAAATTTAAATAAAACAAAGTGTGTGTGAGATATCATCGACATTTTGTATTCGTTTGAAAGGCCTATCGATGTCATTATGTATGGAATATAACATGGTTCAAATGTCCGCCGCGGCTTCTCTGGGTGGCGCCCATCCGAAATGTCCAATTTTCCATGATTCTGGCGCATAAATCAGGCTGAATTTGACCGATGGCATTGGTTATGTTGGCTTTGAGGGCCGCTGTGGTTTATTCGCATAGACCTGCGACTTCAGAAAACCCCACAAGAAAAAGTCTAACGGGGTAAAATCGGTGGCCAGTTCACATCACCTCCACGTGAGATGACCATGCCATCGAATCGCTCGTGCAGAATTTCCAAAGTGGCGTGAGCTGTGTGGCACGTAGCGCCGGCCTGTTGAAACCACATGTCGTTGGTGTCCAAATCATCCAATTCAGGCCAAAAAAATTTGGTAAGCATCGACCTATAGGCCTGGCCAACGTCATTCTCAAAGAAATATGGACCGATGACGCCGCCATCCAGCCCAAAATCCACATCATTGGACGCTCTTGGATCTCATGTGGATTGGTATCGTCCCAAATTCGACAATTTTCTTTGTTAACGTACCCATTCATCCAGAAATGGGCCTCATCGCTGAAGATGATTTTTCGAACGGAACGTTGCCCGAACAGAACACCCATTTTGATAAAACAATTTTATTATTTGCACATGTTGTTGAACGCTATATCCGTCCATGGTGATTTGGCAAAACAGACTGAATAAATGACAGAAAATTTGACAGATGTAGCTTCAACAATATGGTCGCTATCAATTGTCAAAGTTCGGAAGTCCCTATTGGAAGACCCTTTATTATGAACTTCAAAGTGACAGGGCTTAACAGTGGACAAAACATTTAAAAAATGTCCAAACAGGAAAATAGTAAAGAGACTGTCTTGGCTGAACTTAGGAAGGAATTTAAGGCTTCTGGGAACCAGCCGGTTTATGGGCAAAGTGAAAACGTTGACAGAATACAGCAGTAACTGCCGCAAAATTGACACCCGACATCGCCGTACAGGCTGACTTGTGTACAGCAGCAACCGACCAGATATCTGAGCTCAGTTATTCGGGGCAACATGGCGCAGTAGATAAGGACGTTGAGTACTAGGCTTATCCGAGCTACAAGCACACTGACATTACATTCCGTGCACTATTCGTCATCAATCGTCAACGCGTGCCCCAAACTTTAGTTCAATGTAGGTACTTTGTGTACACAAGGAAAAACAACATAAGTCACACACAATACAATACGACTTATGTTGTTTTTCCTTGTGACTACAGATATGTACTTTAACCCAATCACCATATTGCAAGATGCCGGAAGTGTTCGCCAATGAGTAAGATGCAAGATGTTAGTGCCTATATTCTAGCTGTACTTCACTTCCTCTGCTAAGCATTCAACGCTTAGAATGCTAAAAAAAAAAAAAGTGCCTTCATCTCGCTAAGACTATCGTTCATAAAAATTTAAAATTTCTTGCACTTGCACCACCTAGACGCAGTTCTACAGGAACTTTTTAACTTTTTCATATGTTCTTTCAATATTTCTAGCTTGCTTAGCAGTTTATAGAACAAGTCTAGATGGCCATTTACAACTTTACAGATACCAACTTTGTAAAATGATAATTTAAAGGACAAAATTTTACAAGACTGTATGTTACATGCTTGAATGGATAAATTAAGTCTTGTTTATGAAAACACAAAGTACATAGTTCTCTAGATGATTCATCCGAAAAAGAAGAAACAACAACAACAATTTATAAAATCGATAACTCCTGGCAACACCCTTATTGCACCACTACAAACGTGCTTGCATTATTCTCAAAACCCAGCCGCTTTTGAACTATGCGCCCCGTTGCACATTTCCCTTATTTACACCCCAAAAAGAGAGAAGAGAATCAAACGAGAGCTCGTGCTCTATATATTGCAAGGGCGCATTCAAAACCGTTACTCTCTTCTCTTAAATAAAAAAAAAAACGAATTAAAAAAGTAAGTATTGTCTAAAAGGGAAAAACCACACCAGCGAACTAGACAACTGTACTTAATTTTTTGTCCCACATTAGAATAAAAAAAGAAGTCCTTAAAAAAGTATTTATCACAAAACACCCCAGAGATGACGATACACACGTTTTTAGTCTCCGATATAATCTTCTCACAATCCATCTCGTGTTAGGGGATACATGCGAGTTTAGAATCGCATACATATGATTTTCTCTCAGAATTCAGATACATGTAATGTATTGGGACCTGTCCTGTATCCTTTTTCACATACAGAAAGGAAAATTTCACAAAAAAAAAGTAAGTTTATGCAAAAAAAAAAACGATTATATAGGTGTACTTACAAAAAATTTAAATCCGCCGACGACCTTGTAGATGTATGAATATAACGCGGAACGAGTTTTTTTTATTTATTTTTTTTTACTTAAAACTTATTTCCTTATACAATTGTATAATTATTTTTTTTTTTGATAAAAATCACAGATAATATATATTTATTTATTTTTTTTTTAAAACTTTTAAATGTTTGATGTGTATTTAATTATTTAGATGATCACTTGTAAAATATAAACATATTCATATAAAGAAAATTTAATTTGCAAACAATTTTTATTTAATTTTTCGTAGTGGGTAGGCCTTTCGGAGGAGACGGGAGGCGTTTATTTTAATTATTTTTTTGTCACAAAAAGTATCTCTTAGATGGCTTTTTGAGGTTTTTTTTTTATTCAAATTCTTTTTATTTTTTTTGTTGATATTTCTGTTGTTAACGAAATTATCGTTCCGACAGCGCAATCGAATTGAGATGTGCAAAAGATGGAAGAGCGCTCCGTTTTAGGTTTTGGTTTCGTCTCAGCGGTTTAAGCCTCCAGGCTGGTTGGTATGGTGTTTGGTGTGGACTCAAACTTTAAGTCGGAGCCCCCCAGACCACCTCCACCGGCCGTCCCCAGGTGAAATTTTATTGTTTCTTTTGTGATTTTAATTTATATTTTTTTTGTTTTAGAGAATTTTCACAATGATAGGAGTAGGAAGCGATTTGAAATCCTTTTCGAACAGCTTGTGCACTAATTTTGAATGAAATTAAGTTTATTTTTTTCGATTTCACCGATTGTATAAGTGTGTTGTGGTGAGTTCAACAGCAGCAGCAGCAGTAAGCAATAAAAGCTATGATGAGAGATACAGATACCACGGATTTAGATGGGTTTTCAAAACTGCAGCGCAAACTATAGATATGGATTACATGTACAAATACATGTGTATGTATGGACCAATTTTCTTAAGCAAATTAAATAGAAAAACTGTTGTTTTTTTAACACAAAGAACAAAAGGAATTAGCAGGATGTACGAGTATATACGGACAAGAGAAGGAATTTAACAAAAAAATAATTAATGAATCGAGCAGCGACGTAGAGTATCCGGAATTTTTCCTTCGTCTCGAGGAAATTCTCAAAAAATTTGATTTTTCAGATTGTTTTTCAACCGTTTTTTTTTGGGTTTTTGTTTTATTTTTTCAAATTATTTATTTTTTTATATTGTGAGTGAATTTTTCGAACCGGATAAACAACCGCGGTGTTTTATTTTCTAATTGAAAGAAAATAAAAGGATTTTACTCTTCTTTTTTTTGTATAGAGTGCCTGTGCCTTTGGTTCGCTCTAAGGCTGGATGAGACCGATTCGTTGACTTAAATTGAACTGACTGAATGTTTGGTAAGGAGCAGATGATGCACGGAGCTGTCGGCCAAACCGTTTTCATGCGAAAGAATAATTTTCGTCATAGAACGTTTTTTTTTTTTTTTTATTAGTATTCTTGTTGGTTCTCTTACTCGTGCTGAGTTGTATCTTTTTTTTTTTTTTTTTGATGGGATTTTGAAATATACGGATACGGATACCCCTACTGTGTTGATGATACTTGTGGTGGTGAACAAGAACATGTGCTGGTTTCAGCTGTTGTTGAGCGCATATAGCATGACGGTGCGATTGAATCCAATAGAAATATGTTAGAAAGGCACACGCGTACAAGCAAAACGCAAACAACCACTGTGTGTTTGTTTCGCCTTGTTGTCTGGTTGCTATATATGGTGTAAGGGGTGCAAAATGAGGGGAAATGGTGTGTGCTGGCTTGCAATTTGCAAAAAAAAAGTCTGTTCTCTTAGGGTAGATGTTGCAATTGTTGGAATTCTTTGATTGCATAGTGCATAACCTTTGTGACATAAGGACCGATTAAAAATCAATGAGTTGGTATGCGGGTTTTCTCTTAAATTAACAAGGTCGCAGACGCAGGTGTGTGTGGACAACTGATCGGTTTGAAGGGTTTCCATCTGGCAGAGTTCATTGCACTGAAAATTATTTAAAAAAAAAAAAAATTCTCTTTTCTGAATGAAGTGTGTAGTCAATATGAATTTCTCATGGGATTTAACCTTGAAATATAAACTGAGTCTAGTATCTATGTGTGGATACTTTATCGTTCGGTTGTTCAATTAGTGACAACGATAACGTTTTAGGCGTGTGCATAGAAAATTACATTCTATGATGATCATATTTCATTAAGCGGTTTTTTTTTTGTGAATTTTAGACTAAGAGTCGACAACTTCCGGTCTATGAAAAGAAGTTTATGAGGCAAACAATTGTCTCAATTTATTTCAATTTAGCTAGCTTTTTGGTTGGGCCAATTTCAAGTTCAAGTTTGTTTTTTGCTATTTTAAAGAATGAATAACTAGCTAGGGAAAAAAAGCGAAAGTTTGGTCACACAGGAAGTAGTTGTGTATGCAGAATTGTGAACTGACATAGTCAAGGCGGTGACTGGTTTCAGAACTTTTGATGAGGTCTAGGATATAAAAGGCTAGACGAATTAAGCTGCCACCCTATTGAATCCTTTGATCGCCTTTGTAGATTATTAATTGATTGTAGAGGTGTTTGTGCACAGCTATTGTCGAAAAGATACTTAACTAGAGTACACCCTCCAGTCTAACTACACTGATGAACCAGAGTAGCTCCAGTGGATCAAATGTTGGCATATACACCTCCATATGTTCCCTCCTTTTGAGGAGATGCACTGGGCTTTCGTCAGCTTCTTCGCAAAATCTGTAGCCACCATTCTCTTCTCTTCAATATTTCCCGGGGTGCTTTTTGAGTCTAGAATAACCCGTTCAAATGCCTATTAACGTGCAAAGCTGGTGTTTGCCTGCATTTATACATTCCCTACTCATTCTTCGGTTAAAGTTCCCGAGAATTTCTTTGGTCTGCTTCATTTTGGGGTGATTAAACCAGAGATCCTGTCTGTTTTTAGATTACTTCCCATCCATCTAGTTTACTTAGACCTCCTGGACCTCAGGTGACTGTTATCATGATAATGCCTTACTGTTGATGCAAACATTCATTTGAAACTTTTCTTGATATACTGTCTTATTAAGGAATTTTATAGCCGCTATAGCAGTGGCGTAAAACAGGTTACAAATAGGCTCATGCATGAAGAAATGCCAAAAGTGCAACTATCAGGCGTTCATTACCCTTAGGTAAGCAATGTTCAGAGAATCTATGCTGATCCTCTTATTAATATCTATTGTCGGAATGAGGCTTGTTTATGTAAATGTTGTTGAGTTGGCCACTCATTTTGCTTCTTTGAGTCGGAGTGCAGTCACCATAGACCAACGCAATAAACTGGAGGTTAGGTAAGGACCGGTTTAACTAGAGAGGCTAGTTGGAGGAGGCCCAGGTTCACCCCAAAATGTGGCTCCAACTAAGTATGTAAGTAAGTGTGGAATCTACAACAGCGTATGGTATGGGGTAAGAAATTGAATCCAGCGCACCCAATGTGAAGATATCCAGATAATTCCCGTATCCCTGCAGGGATTTTTAGGCAGAAATTACGGCAGTTCGAGAAGCTGTGGTTTGGGTTTCAAGTAACGCGGTAAAGGGTAGCGCCGTTTGTACTATACACAGATAGCCAGGCAGCGATAAAACCCTTGGAATTACCGACAATACGATCCATGTTGGTAAAGCAATGTCCCAGTTCTCTCGGAAGATCTCAGCGACCTGCCTAAGCTTGATATTACAAAATAAGTGGTTCTGCACACAGCGCGAAGCAGAAACTTGTAAAAATCGACACGGCTTCCCAGAGTATTTTTTCTTGATAATTCATCATGCAATGTTTCTGTTGCTGGTAATCCGGTGCTCTAGGTGGTATCACAAGGGACCTACATTTTGGTTTAAGTGTGTCTCTACCTAAGCAGGAACAGCCACCCTTATCCAACGCAAAATTCTCTCTAATTCTGTTTCTGTTGCTGGTAATCCGGTGCTCTAGGTGGTACCACAAGGGACCTACATTTTGGTTTAAGTGTGTCTCTACCTAAGCGGGAACAGCCGCCCTTATCTAACGTAAAATTCTCTCTAGTTCTCATGACCATGGGCGTCCTGGCTCAAGTAATAAGTGCTTTAGACATGTGAAAGAACTTAGGTTCGATTTGTCATGGCATCATCTCTCAACCTTCTCAATTCGATATGTGTAGTATGACCAAGATTATTGGTCGTGATCCTCCTTTTCTGATATTTGGCTTGAAATTGATCAGAATCGTGACTAATTTAGTTTGTTAAGTTGAAGTGATGCCAAATTTGTCTCGCCTTACCTTAGGTGAGGTGGTTTCGAGCTCCTTGTGACTGGTGGGCAGAATCTATAGCTGTCGTATCCATTCCCAATGAACGTTCATAGATCAATGCCACTTAAATGAAAATCGACAATCTGTAGATCAGCACTTGGTGCAAATGTGATTGTCGAAAGCCTCATCATAATTTAAATTCTCCCTTGCAAAGTAGATTTGAAGCGCCATCTATTCAAAGCTTGTTGATAATTTGAGTGACAAGGCCATACTACCAGTTAATTACATCATTGCTTCTATTAATACTCGTACATGTGTCTCTCCAATACCGATTTTTATTACACCTTCAAAGGTTTGACCAACAAAATCTAACTTTACCTTATGAATGCACATACAATTCACATACCATTCCACTGCAAACCAAACCAAACACACACCCATATACATAAACGCTGACAACACAAATAGTGCAGAAAGCAAAGGCAAAAGGAAAAAAAAAAAGCCGCACAAAACAAAACAAACGTCCTTCCTTTTCCCAACTGCGATTCTAGTCATGCGCACTATTCCCACTAAATCTGCAGTGAACTCTGAAAAAAAAAAAAAAAAAAAAAATCCGCAAGAGTACAGTACCCATCATTCTATGCACTAATACTACTGAAAATTTGCTTTAAATGGCTTCTTCCTCGGCGCTCTCTTGCCAATGCTGCTACGCCGCCGACAGGCGGCCTATTTTTGTTTCTCTTCTTCGTGGATGAAAATCCATTTTTGTGTGTGGTATTCATTCTCCAGAAGAACCAGCCATCACCATCACCATCACCATCATCATCACCATCACCATCACCACACCACACACTCATCATAATCCTCCTCGCCGTCATCCAGCTCACCGAACTATAGCTGTCTGACGAGAGGTGAGTACGGAGATGGTGTTCCATGGAAATCCATTCAAGTAGGGGCAGTGAAAATCCATTTCAGCCCGCACTTGCGCCCTTGCTGGCACAGCACCCCTCCGCCGCCGTACAAGGCTATGCCAATTTAGTAAGGATTTGGTAATGGGACTACTACACCATTCTCTGGATTAAATGATCCCTATGGTTACCGCACCAGTGCATAGTTCATCGTCTTTCCGGTGGTGAGGGTGTTCAAGGTGTCCGCCCACCTGGCTACCACTTCTTTTGTGAAAGTACAACAGGATGGTTCTCTGCTCATGGAATAATTCATAGCAGTCACCTGTCTCTTTGGCCTGTACGCCTGGTGGTGTTGTTCTTAAAGGATTGTGACACATGAAATCCGAAACATACACAAACAAAACGCAGAACTTGCAAATAAGTCAGCACAAGTGTGATTAGTCAGTCTCATTCTAGAATTATTCTTGGATTTTACGTTTTTTTTCATTTTTTTTCTCACCATTCGTCGTCGTTATGGGTGCGCACGCTTCACTCCACGTTGCCTGTTTTATGGTTGACCTGTTGCCTTATTTTTCACCAGATAATAACTTCCCGGGATTCATTGTGTGGCAACACTTTCTCTTGGATGACATTATGCGGGCGGTATAGATACACACCAATACATACGAGAACATCATTAACTTGAAATTTATACGGTTGTTCATTTTTGCAGGTTAAAAAGTTACAACTGTGAAGGCTATATTTAGACTTGAAGTGAATTTCACAATTCCTCCTTGGGGTGTATGCGCTTTATGACAAAAAACGAAAGAAGAAGTCCCTGCAGTACCCTTGGTAACAAGTGACTACATTTGGCAATCCTTATTTCATGGAGGTTCATGTATCTGCTAAGTATGCTATTAAATTTTGTTATTTATTTGAAGAGGAACAGTTACTATCCAAGAGGAAGAGCGTTGGTTCACTTCTCCCTGTCTCTATAGATTTTACAGCCTTCTTCACTTCTAACGACGACATGTCATCCAACCTGACCAATCGTTTTTTCTGGGCTCTGGAACTAAGGAAACTCTGTACAAGCCCCTAATTATCTCAGTCCTACTTGATGGCACTGAACATTGGACTCTATCAAAGGTAGATGGAGATATCTTTGGTCGTTTCGAGAGAAAAAGTCGGTGTAAGACATTCGGTGCCATTTCCGTGGATGGATGACTCAACGTCGAACTATACGAGCCGTCAAAAATTGCGAATTGGATGTTCCAGCTTGCAGGATCTTCGAATCAAACCCGAAGGATTAGCAGAAGAGGAAGAGCTCGCCTTAGGTGCGCACACAAGAAGAAGAAGTACTAATGATATCGGGATGTTCGAAAGAAATACTGTGAATTATAAGCAATGGCAAAACAGTACCAATAATTCTCTCCAGTCATTCTGGACACCACCCTCGGAGCAAAAAGACCGAAACCTAATACCACCCGAGTTTCAAAATCACTACACCAACACTAGCACTGTGCGAATAGCATCATAAGGGTATTCATAACCCCTTCAGCGCTAGTGAATTATAAAAAAAAGGGGACCTCAACCAACTTAGAGTGCGCAGCTGGAGAAAGTTAGCTCAGGACAGGGCTTAATGATTGAAGTTCACGTTGACCGTAACGTAAATATAGAATTTTACAGAACTCTGCCCAATCTCTAAACTAAACAAACAGTTGTCTCTGACGGCATAGAGCCTTATGCCTTGTGGCTTTAATAATTGCAAAGTTAGGTTAGGGTGACAGGCTGCATTAGATATAGTCACACTTTGACCATTGTGGTATCGCATGGACCTCAGTTGCTAGTTAGTCGCAGATCCAGACGTAGTTTGCTATGAAGAGCGTGAGGTTATTTATGATGATGTCACTGAGTTTGTAGAAGAAACAAGCTCGTAGGTAAGATTTTCTTCAAGCTGAGAAGTTGGAGAATTGTGTCCTGCTTCTCTCAGTCATCGAGTTTCGTCAAAAATCATATTCCTAAGCTATTGGCTTGCCTGGTAACTGTGCAGTGTTCTGTCATGACACCTAAGGTGGTGCAAATAAGAAGTCCTTTGTGTCTTTTTAGACAGCGTTGGTGTTCCAACTTAGGCCAAATCAGTCTAGTAATGAGGCTTGTGGTTGAATCAGATCGCTTTTATTTTAAGTAGAAACCTACATGAAGCTAGAGGCATGGCAGGATTCCCATTTTTCGGTACAATCAATAGAGTTGGGCGGTTCCTATCAAGTTCGTGGAGTTTTTAGTCACCCGGAATGTCCCTTGTATGCCTTGTATGACGTCCAAAAAAGGTGAATTTTAAGTTGTTCAGTCATCTTGTCCAGCGATTTTTGGAATTGATGCTGACAGATTCTAGGGACTTAATTGTAGCTTGACTATCGGTAAAAATGGAGAAAGCACACCACCTTGAGGTGCGGCTTCGCCAAGCTTGAGGTATTCCTTGAAAAGTCAGTTCTTTTCTCTTAATGACTCTAGAGTCCAACTAACCTCTCTAACCAGCTCGATCGTTAGCAAGTTGCTTTCAGTTTTATACATCAAGTTGGTTGAGACTCCTTTTTAATTCGAAGACTCGCAGGCTGGAGTGCTGATGTATGTCCACTCTTCATGTCTTAGCTATCTAAGTCTGCTGTAACAGCTAGGTAGGTAGATAGAAATGTTAGCTTGAGCTTATTTCTACCTTTCATAGCACCCAGCAGAATTTGAACTTCTTCCCTTATGGATCTGTGAAGGGTTGACTTGCGCTTGGCTAGAGAAGACCTTTCAGCGACAATTTTAATGAGTGAGTTCCTTCTTGCACAGTGCTACCAATTTGAAGGATTATGTTGTCGATGCAGCTGCAGCAGCTTGACTGTGACTGAAGATAGCTATGATTTGGGAATGGTGTTGTTTCTAATAATCCGGTTGTCTCTAATGGTTCGGTACGGCTAACGGATAGCCAGCAACTCCGCCGGAAGACTCCGGATGAACTTGAAAGTCTGTAGGATTTAGATATATTTAATGGTCGCCATACGTCTTTGAACCGTGGTGAAAGATAGTTGTAAATGAAAAAATTTCATCACTTATCTATGCTTTCACTCCTCTTTGGAAGAGATGCACACGGTGAAGTCTTTTCTGAAGTTTAGTTAGGGTATGATGACGGGGGTGCCTACTATGTCCACAATTTGTTTTCTAATAGCTTACCTAATCCAAGGTTTCTTCCATGATTTCACTTTATACAAAGAGAAACATCCTCGAGACTAGGATAGCCACGTCATCCGCATATGCAAGCATTTAGACCCTGTCCCCGTCGAGCTTCGACAAGATTTTGTTAATGACTGCGTGCTGTAGTGGAGGAAAGCTAACGCTGCTCTATGGTGTTCCTCTGTTGACTTAGTTTGGTTAAGAAACCTGGAGTTTTCGGTTAGTGTTACCAACACCTACTTTTTGAAATGCAAAAAGATTCAATGATGTCTCCTGAACGTTCCCGATGAATTTCTGATGACAATGAGGATGATTCTGAAGTAATCTTTCAAACCACCAATCGCACTGCACATACTGAATAGTGTCCTTAACTGTAAGTTAAAGGCAACGCAGTGGAGATCGAAGCAAAGTGAAGTCAATAAACTCATTTGAGGACCGTCGCAACGCTCTTTGCCTTACTTTGTTTCCAGGAATAGAGCCAGTTTCAGTTCATCTCTTCAACAGCTTTTCCACACAAATCTATCCTTGGAGGGCATATGAAATACAGAAATACTTACTTTTCCTCTATAAGAAATCCACAAGCATTCAAAACCAATGTGCATCGGAACCTCTATTTGGCTCTCTACTAAATTCCTCCTCTACACCGTGTGTATCAGCATGACAAAGGAAGCCACAATCTTTTGATTCCTTCTAGGGTTTCCATGGACTTATTTTCCAGTTACAAGGATGAACAACTTCTGGATTCGTAAACTCTGAAATTTTAAGGCCTTCAAGGGCTTCCTTGTGGATAAAAATTAAACAAAACAGAAGTCAGTTTTACATTTTTTATTGTTTAACTCGACTGATTTGCATGAAAACTTAATCAGACGAATGAAGATTGCGCATGAATCCACCGAAGGGATTTACGGAGGTCATGGCCAATCGAGGACTGAGTGATATAAATTAAGTTTTAAACAAAATAATTGTTTCAATTTTAGCAAATGTATAGCTTTTCCAATTCAAGCAACAACGTTATTTCTTCGCTGAAGAAACAAGGCTGTCGCTTGATTTGAAAATTTTTGAAATTCAATTTTGTCCATAAACCGGATTATATTACACAGTCCTCGATTGGCCATTCTGACCGTCAAACCCTTCGGTAGATTCATGCGCAATCTTCTTCAGCCCGACCAGAGAGGATGATAAAGTGAAAACGTTTAGATGCCACGATTGAAGTTAGCTTCTTGAACAGGAAATGAGCAATTCAGTATTGATGACGACATCTTGGTTTTATTGGAACTTCTGTTGATTGGTCCTTTTGATCAGTTGCGTATTATTTGCTTGAAATTGTTGGTGTATGAGGGCGATTCTGTAAAGAGAAAGAGAGTTAACAGATTAAAATTAAGTTGCGCCATGTTTATCTATAAAAACAAAACAAAAAAATGGAAGCCTTCTATCCTCATCGACGTCCTTACGTGCTTCACTTATGTGGGGCCATAGTCTGTTTGTGGACCATAAACCTCTTCAACCAGCTTGATCGATAGCTGACTGCCTTCAGTTTCGCACACTAATAACAATAACATTATTGTTGGCAATGTTGCCATCGAGAACGAACGCCACCTATCAATCAAGGCAGACGACAACACGGCATCCAGAAAAAAAAGGAAGACCGACGCCATAAAAAAGACGGACAAAGAAAAAAAGTAGAAAGCGGACGAGGAAAACGGCACAAAACTAAATTTAAAGTTCCTTTTCCTTTTTTTTGTTGTTTTTGCTAAATGTATTTTGAACTTAACATAAAGTAACAATTATAATAACTGAAATACTTTTCAGTTTGTGGGCCCCACTTGAGATAAGGTATTCTTCCATTGGGCTGTCCCTCCGGAATGAATTCGAAAGATCTTCGCATCGGAATTCTGATGTCCATCTGTTCTACATATCCCAGCCAACTTAATCGTTGTATTTGACTACATCAATGTCGCTTAACACCCCGTCTAGCTGATGATTGTGTAACTCTTTTCCCACTCACTATATAGTTAGACGGGACTAAAGGTCACTGTAGGATTTTTCTCCCTAAATAACCAAGGGCGACCTCGTCTACTACGATCATCGTCTACGATGATAAGGAAGGATCTTGTATAGAATCACTTTTTAGGCCAAAGAAATAGTGATTGGTTTAAAGTATTCTTCGTACGATCTCAGGGGTGGTTTGTCATTGCCCGAATAAATAACGAAGCTTAGGTAGGTGGACAATGTTTCTACCTTTCTACCTTTCGTTCGCGAGCTTCGAGATCTTTGCTGGTCGTTCAACGTATGAACTCAATACTGACATCACACTGCATGCTTGTATGGTAAGAGGTTAGAGTCCTCATTACGTAGGCCACCATTTTGACTCATTGTGTTTCTCTTTGAAGGACTGTCGGATAGAGGGAGTTGGGTGGGATTCACAAGTTCGAGAAATGTACTGTATGTCTGGTCAGCTCAAGAATTTAACCGAAACAAGGATGTCGAGGAGAACTCAGCACCGGTACGCCGTGTCTTCCCAGGAATTTGTATCTTAACGCCCCTCTTCGGACAAAGGAAGAACATATTCCAAGCTTAGCAGTAATAATAATTTCAGGACGTTTAAAAAAAATACTGTGAATTATAAGCAATGGCAACAATACCAATAATTCTCGCTAGTCATCCAGTACACCACCCTCGGACCAAAGACTGAAACCTAATACCACCTAAGTTAGAAAATCCCTGCATCAGTTAGACGTCAGCAGTCCTAGTCTGTAGGTACTTTTGTTCAGGTTGATGTATCCGGTATGCAGACCGATTATAAGTCTCTAGACGCCTTATACCCAGATTAAGTGAGAATAAGGACTCTCTGTCATGACCCTTTAGCTACTTTCTCGTTTGCAACTTCTCTCACTTTACACGGATTTTTGAAAAATGGTGCCATCTGTGGTGGCCTCACATGGTACCCCAGTGGCTTGGCTTAAACCTTTATTTATATCGAAGGTGTCAATAAGGTGTTTACCGACCTCCGTATAGTACCTTCTTAGTCCTTCTGCATCATCGGGGAAAGATGTCAAAGCTAGACATTGTCCTGTCTAGCTCCTATTTATACATCAAGGTCCTTATAATCTAAGAAAGTAATTGTGGATTTTAAATTAAAATTCTCGGATTTTGTCATATGTGATTTCCTTGCACAACAACACCAAGTATCCTTTGACCGATATTTCTCTCGGAAAAGTTGGTATTATCCACCATTCGATGCCTCAAAACGTAACTGGATCAT